>JAODFW021302286.1:0-14914 GCA_027575235.2 Palythoa mutuki | reverse complement strand
CAGCCAGCGCGAAATGTTGATGAAATATCTCAGCGTTAACTTTGTTGTCGACTTGAAACTACCGCGAAAGAAACAAAGGCTTTCTTTTCACCTGTCATCAAATTTTCCCAAGGGAGATTCATCTTGGTTCTGCTTTTATGTGTACATTGTAAATCGAACAAAATGGCTTCATAATTTAGCCTCGATAAAAATTGTATTGTGGTTGTCATATCAATATTTTGAAAGTCTTCAAAATTAGGTTTATTGATAATACATTAGAAGTAAAAAGGTTTTGGTATAAATCTAAACGAAATAAAGTTTAAAATGTCGATATCCTAAATTACGCACTTGAAATGATTTAAGATAATAAAATCAGCGACATTATTAAAGTGGGTAAATCTTGAGAACGCTAAATTCTCAAACGCCAGTTAAAACCTTGTTTCACACCTGTAAGTGATAATCAGAGCAACAGTTACAAAAAAGAAATACTTAAAATGTTTATGGCTATTAAATGGTGTTTGTCTAAACATAACCGCCTGATGACCAGACGCCAGTTACTATCCGTTTACTGTATTATATTCCTTATAAAAGTTTTTGGGTGGATGAACTATGGAAGGTGCGTACAGTGGTTTCTGAACTCGCTACCGTGAAGACTTTGGAACTAGAAGCTATGAAACCAATCTATAGACATGTCGATATAGTTTTATATCATTACTGAACGATTGAAACTTGCTGTAAATCACCGCATCAAAGTGGCTGATGATGGTCGAACTGCTTAAGGTTTGATTTTCTGCATTCGAATGAATGGGCTCAGATATTAGATTCGTGAATCTTGACGTTAATCAAATCATTACCAGCTGAAAAGGTTTCCAAAGGTGGTTGTTGTTTTAGAACGCGGGAAATTTTGCAGACTAATTACAGATTAATATGAGTCATTTATAAAGTCAGCAATTAAAAGGCTTTCCTCTAAAAGATAGAGAATTTTAAAATGTTTTGTTTAATTTATTTTTAATGTTTCAAACATGTTGCATTTGAAATAGATTTGTTTTGCAAAACCTCAAAAAATTGGATGGATTGGAAACGAGAAACAGAAGATAATTAGGAATGGGCCTGTAAACAAACAAGATAGAATATTTAATACATCGTGCAACTGTCCATTATAATTTCTGTTCCCAATGGAAATAGTACACACCTAAGCAACCCCCAGGTTCAAAACATATCTTCATAACTGCATGGCTGTGCATTTACAACAAAGCCATCAAACCGATTAATTTTTTTCTGTGAATAAATACCACAGGTAGTGTGAACGATGCAATTTGAACCAATCAAAAGCTGTCCCAAACATTTTTTCAGCCAATCACGACATTGTTAAGAAACCTTTGTGAAACGTAGACATAGATTCCAAGGTGAAGTGTAGTTCGAAAGTTGGAGTGGAGAGGAAGCGGCGCAAAAATGTTTTCCAGACTACACAAGCAGATTTCATGACTGGGGCTTCATGAAAATCCTCATGAACGAATTGCTCCAAGTTCTTATTGCCCAGCAAACAAGGTAAGATTGAAATCTTATTTATCCTTTTACAATGATTGAAAACTGTGGTTGCGATGAATGTCTTCTGTTTCTTTCGTTTGAACTCCTGATCTAGTTCAAAGCAAACTCTTAATTAATAAGCATAGTTTGAGAACGAAAGTTCGCTTACTAAATGTAAAAATTGCAAGTTTTGAACGACGTTCTTGCATTACTTTGAAGCTAAAGATTAATTTCTCAACTATTTGGCAATGAGATGGAAAAGATGAGATGTAGAACTTCGAACCACAAAATAGCTTTAAACAACTCGTACTATGCAATTGTGAATCGATCGTAAAATGCATTCAATTCAGTGTTGTTTTTTACTCGCAATTTTTGATATGTTTAGGACGTTTTTAAAGTACATAGCTCCACAGTGGACACTTATCGTTGTGCAGAACTATTTTGGTTTTCATTGTGAATCTAATTTTAAAGTTAATTTAATTCTAACGGCGTTATCAATTCTTCTAATCTAAAAAGGTTATTTTTCTTACAGGGATTAAACTAACAACAAACTACGGATGTCTCGTGAAATGATCTTGATGTGTAACCTGTATTACGGCGTTGAAAACGATGAAGAATGGGAAGAAGGAATTTGTCATGAACACTTCAAATTCTTGGTTACTTGCATGCAGTGTTACTATGCACGTTATAGCAATTTGTGGCATTGTATTCATAAAACGAAACATGCACAGCACTTTTATTTCCTTCATTTATCTGCGAGGTCAAACTTTTTGTCTGGTAAATAGTTTGCAACAGTTTTAAAAAAGAAAAGTAACTAAATTAGAAACTATTAAACGCAAAACTGAAAACGAGAATTAGCCTTTCGTATGAAACAAATCATGCTGTCAAGAAAATGTTTCTGAAGGTGACTCTTATAGTATTTTGACGTTGGAAAGAAATTAATTTCAAAAAGATTTGGGCAAAACAAATTTACCCCTTCCAAAAAATTGATTATCAAAGCATTGGCAAACAAAGCGCAGATCAATTTAAAACATTCAAGGCTTTTGACTGTCATTCGTTTTCGGTAAAATTAGTCCGCCGGGAACTTAGGTTATAGAAATATGGCCTGCGCCCTTTTACAAAATAGACCTGCGCGTGCCTATCCTAAAATGACCTGCGCAGGCGCATATCAAATGGACTTGCGCCTGCGCATAACAAAACGACCTGCGCGTGCGCATACCAAAAAGACCTGCGCCTGCGCATACGATTTATTCCTGCGCGTGCGCATACCATTTATTCCTGCGCGTGCGCATACCAATTTATCCTGCGCATGCGCATATCAAATTGAACAGAAGCTGCGCATGTATCAAAATTATCTGCACATGCGTGTACCAACTTAACCAGTTCATACGCAATGCAAATTGACCCGTTCTTGCGCGTACCGTTTTAAGCAGTGCCAGCCTTCTATTTTGAAGGAACTTCTTGCACTGACTAAATTAAATAGCGCTTGGTTGTTGCATTTTTTATCATAGATCGAAGCTTTACTTTTGTGTTTTCGAGAGATTTACACTAGATTCAAATTGATTTTAGTGATTGAAATTGTTTTCCCTCAGAGTTGTTTACACATTCACAGTAAGGAAACTAAAACATGTTTTATTTTCTTTAACGTTTTCGTTTCAGAAACTTGAACACTGAAGAGCGGTGAATGATGGACCATATGCGTAGAACTAATTTACAACCAAGCAAAAAACTTAATTGCCAGTTTGCTTAGAATTTTTTTACAGCCAGCGCGAAATGTTGATGAAATATCTCAGCGTTAACTTTGTTCTCGACTTGATACTACCGCGAAAGAAACAAAGGCTTTCTTTTCACCTGTCATCAAATTTTCCCAAGGGAGATTCATCTTGGTCCTGCTTTTATGTGTACATTGTAAATCGAGAAAAATGGCTTAAGAATTTTGCCTCGATAAAAATTGTATTGTGATTCTCCTATCATTATTTTGAACGTCTTCAAAATTAGGTTTATTGATAATACATTAGAAGTAAAAAGGTTTTGGGATAAATCTAAACGAAATAAAGTTTAAAATGTCGATATCCTAAATTACGCAATTAAAACGAATGAAGATAATAAAACCAGCGACATTATTAAAAGATGGGTAAATCTTCAGAACGCTAAGCTCTCAAACGCCAGTCAATACCTTGTTTCACACCTGTAAGTGATAATCAGAGCAACAGTTACAAAAAAAAGAAATACTTAAAAAGTTTAAGGCTATTAAATAGTGTTTGTCCAAACATAAACCAATTGGTGACCAGGCGCCAGTTACTATCCGTTTACTGTATGATATTCCTTATAATAGTTTTTGGGTGGATGAACTATGGAAGGTGCGTACAGTGGTTTCTTAACTCGCTACCGTGAAGACGTTGGAACTATAGGCTATGAAACCAAACTATAGTCATGTCGATATAGTTTTTTATCATTACTGAACGATTGAAACTTGCTGTAAATCACCGCATCAAAGTGGCTGATGATGCTCGAACTGCTTAAGTCTTGATTTTCTGCATTTGAATGAATGGGCTCAGATATTAGATTAGTGAATCTTGACATTAATCAAATCAATACCTGTTGAAAAGGTTTCCAAAGGTAGTTGTTGTTTTAGAACGCGGGGAACGTTGGAGACTAATTACAGATTAATATGAGTCATTTATAACGTCAGCAATTAAAAGGCTTTCCTCTAAAATATAGAGAATTTTAGAATTTTTGTTAATTTTTTTTTTAGTGTTTCAAACATGTTGCATTTGAAATACATTTTTTTTGCAAAACCTCGAAAAATTGGATGGATTGGAAACGAGAAACAGAAGATAATTAGGATTGGACCTGTGAACAAACAAGATAGAATATTAAATACATCGTGCAACTGTCCATTATAATTTCTGTTCCCAATGGAAATAGTACACAGTTAAGCAACCCCCAGGTTCAAAACATATCTTCATAACTGCATGGCTGTGCATTTAAAACAAAGCCATCAAACCGATTAATTTTTTTTCTGTGAATAAATACCACAGGTAGTGTGAACGATGCAATTTGAACCAATCAAAAGCTGTCCCAAACATTTTTTCAGCCAATCACGACATTGTTAAGAAACCTTTGTGAAACGTAGACATAGATTCCAAGGTGAAGTGTAGTTCGAAAGTTGGAGTGGAGAGGAAGCGGCGCAAAAATGTTTTCCAGACTACACAAGCAGATTTCATGACTGGGGCTTCATGAAAATCCTCATGAACGAATTGCTCCAAGTTCTTATTGCCCAGCAAACAAGGTAAGATTGAAATCTTATTTATCCTTTTACAATGATTGAAAACTGTGGTTGCGATGAATGTCTTCTGTTTCTTTCGTTTGAACTCCTGATCTAGTTCAAAGCAAACTCTTAATTAATAAGCATAGTTTGAGAACGAAAGTTCGCTTACTAAATGTAAAAATTGCAAGTTTTGAACGACGTTCTTGCATTACTTTGAAGCTAAAGATTAATTTCTCAACTATTTGGCAATGAGATGGAAAAGATGAGATGTAGAACTTCGAACCACAAAATAGCTTTAAACAACTCGTACTATGCAATTGTGAATCGATCGTAAAATGCATTCAATTCAGTGTTGTTTTTTACTCGCAATTTTTGATATGTTTAGGACGTTTTTAAAGTACATAGCTCCACAGTGGACACTTATCGTTGTGCAGAACTATTTTGGTTTTCATTGTGAATCTAATTTTAAAGTTAATTTAATTCTAACGGCGTTATCAATTCTTCTAATCTAAAAAGGTTATTTTTCTTACAGGGATTAAACTAACAACAAACTACGGATGTCTCGTGAAATGATCTTGATGTGTAACCTGTATTACGGCGTTGAAAACGATGAAGAATGGGAAGAAGGAATTTGTCATGAACACTTCAAATTCTTGGTTACTTGCATGCAGTGTTACTATGCACGTTATAGCAATTTGTGGCATTGTATTCATAAAACGAAACATGCACAGCACTTTTATTTCCTTCATTTATCTGCGAGGTCAAACTTTTTGTCTGGTAAATAGTTTGCAACAGTTTTAAAAAAGAAAAGTAACTAAATTAGAAACTATTAAACGCAAAACTGAAAACGAGAATTAGCCTTTCGTATGAAACAAATCATGCTGTCAAGAAAATGTTTCTGAAGGTGACTCTTATAGTATTTTGACGTTGGAAAGAAATTAATTTCAAAAAGATTTGGGCAAAACAAATTTACCCCTTCCAAAAAATTGATTATCAAAGCATTGGCAAACATAGCGCAGATCAATTCAAAACATTCAAGGCTTCTGACTGTCATTCGTTTTCGGTAAAATTGGGAACTTGGGTTATAGAAATATGGCCTGCGCTCTTTTACTAAATAGACCTGCGCGTGCCTATCCTAAAATGACCTGCGCATGCGCATATCAAATGGACTTGCGCTTGCGCATACATTTATTACTGCGCGTGCGCATACCAATTATTCCTGCGCGTGCGCATACCAATTATTCCTGCGCGTGCGCATACCAAAAAGACCTGCGCGTGCGCATACCATTTCTTCCTGCGCGTGCGCATACCATTTATTCCTGCGCGTGCGCATACCATTTATTCCTGCGCTTGCGCATACCAATTATTCCTGCGCGTGCGCATATCAAATTGAACAGAATCTGCGCATGTATCAAAATTATCTGCACATGCGTGTACCAAATTAACCATCTCATACGCAATGCAAATTGACCCGTTCTTGGGCGTACCGTTTTAAGCAGTGCCAGCCTTCTATTTTGAAGGAACCTCTTGCACTTGCTAAATTAAATAGCGCTTGGTTGTTGCATCTTTTATCATAGAAGCTTTACTTTTGTGCTTTCGACACATTTACACTAAATTCAAATTGATTTTAGTGATTGAAATTGTTTTCCCTCAGAGTTATTTACACATTCACAGTAAGGAAACCAGAACGTGTTTTATTTTCTTTTACGTTTTCGTTTCAGAAACTTGAACACTGAAGAGCGGTAAATGATGGACAAAATGAGTAGAACTAATTTACAACCAAGCAAAAGACTTATTTGCTAGTTTGCTTAGATTTTTTACAGCCAGCGCGAAATGTTGATGAAATATCTCAGCGTTAACTTTGTTGTCGACTTGAAACTACCGCGAAAGAAACAAAAGCTTTCTTTTCACCTGCCTGCAGTTTTTCCCAAGGGAGATTCATCTTGGTTCTGTTTTTATGTGTACATTGTAAATCGAACAAAATGGCTTAAGAATTTAGCCTCGATAAAAATTGAATTGTGATTGTCATATCATTTTTTTGAAAGTCTTCAAAATTAGGTTTATTGATAATACATTAGAAGTAAAAAGGTTTGGGTAAAAATCTAAAGGAAATAAAGTTTAAAATGTCGATATCCTAAATTACCCCGGAAATGTTTCTTTGTTGCCTTTGGATGCATGACTCATTATATATAACACGTTATATAATTCATTGCATATGTAACACTGAGTTCGAGAAAGCAATCAACAGCATAAGAGAATTTTCCTCACGAATTAAACAATAATTACGGAAATGATCTCTCACTTTTGACTCATGCATGCACACAAATACTTTCAGTGCTATCACAAATCGCATACTCTTTCTAGTCCAAGACTAGCTCATCTATTTATATTTCCATTCACTATGTGCGCTTCCTTGTTCGAAATGACGAAAGGATTAAAACTACATGAGAAGGATAAGCCATGGGCCTTGACAAATATCTGAAATATCTGCCTTTGAATTTGAAAACAACGACACTGATATTTTGTCACAAACTCCCCAAATTAGACAAAACATAGTTGGTAGTATAATTGTGAAAAAATAGCAACATAAACATAAATTATTTTGTTTGAGTTCTTGTAAGTTTTATATGTTCTACGTGTACCTTGCACTTTAGTTTGCACCACAACTCTGGTTTGAAAAACACGTGACAACGCGACAACAGAGGAATGTGCTCTCAAATTCTAATATTTTGAATTGGTATACAATTTTCTTTTAATGCTTGGCTTGCTGGCCGTTTGAGTTCGTTTTTGACTAAATGTAGTGTTTTATCGTCGTTATCAGTTGGTTTGATTGCTCTATTGCTCGCTGGCGTTTGTCAACTGGTTAACGATTTGACTGTTTTGCCACGTTGATCGAGTTTGGCACGCTGCCCAGATCGAGTTGACAAATCTTGAGGTTCCCTGACCGATGGTTGAGCTTATTAGCTCCATCGATTTCCCAAAGTGGTACTTAACTAAAGTATATCCACTTACCGTGGCTTTCAGAATAAATAAAACTTAAAAAACACGCTAAAAGAACGTTTCTTAACTCGATAGACTCCTACTTTCCACCACGCGGACACCTCGACCAGATGCGAATGCAGTTGAGCCAACTGACTCAGATAACCATGCTGCCGTGACGTTACAAGGTTGATGCACTATGATTGGTCCATTCGAAGTTAACGCACCATGATTGGTCCACTGGAGGACATTACATCATAAAATCTTACAATACTTACTTTTTCCGCGTATACAATACCTCGCACGACGCTATAACGCGTCTTCGCTCGGCTGGCTCGTTGGCAATTAGCCTACTCAGTTGATAAACTTTTGGCCCTGACCAACTCAATGAACAAGTGACAGATATGATATATAAAGCCAACGCCGAAGTTTCCGACACGTGGAATTTTCTTCTGATCGAAGTTATTCTTAAAATAAACATAAGAACTCATTGAACATTTCAGACTCAAACGATGGCCGATTTTCCGCAGGTCATCGCCTTTCGATTTTTAACCGTTCTTAGTTCTTAGGAAAACGGTGAAGCAACAGCACATAACATTATTATGCACAGAACTTTTCATGGGAATTAAATGTCTAGAAAAAAGTTGTGTAACACGAATTGATCAGTCGAGTGTCAAATGAATTCTAAAAGCTAGTTTAACCACTTCCAGTAACTCGTTACTCTAAGATTACAGCATGCTAAATATAACGTAAATAAAACTGCAGTATCGTTCAATTATTTTATAGCCAGGAAATCAAACCATCGAATGAAACTATCCCAGACTAGAAAACTAAATTTACAGCAAACATTTCTAAACATAAACGGCAAAAAGTGCATACCGTGAATGGTGGTTTGTAAAATTGCTTGTCGTAAGCCTGCACAGGTTCAGGAAACGGAAGGCAATGATTTCAGTCAAGTATCTGAAAGAAAACCCATGCAGGCCAAATAAAATGAGAACAATTAAAACGCTGCAAGTTAAGTTTTTAAAAACATTGATATCAGTAATGAACTAGCTGAATTGTACAAGGATCAGAAAATTTCATAATTTATTATCAAGACTATATGTACTTTCTATGCGACTCAAATAAAACATACTATACCTAAACGATAACGAATGATGAAAATTTGTTTGTCATACCGCCATCCGAATTTCTGTCGTACTGAACTCAAGCACTTATCTCACAGCAATTTATATTACTTTTAGGTTGGTCTTGGAAAACATGCTTGATCACAGGCAGCCCAAGCTGGTAGTTGGTCTACTATTAAAATTTTCCCATACCAAGTCTTGAAACTTGAAACTAGAAACCAAAATACACACAAGAGAAAAACACAAGGTGAACTCAAGGTAAGTGAACTTTATTTCTAATATTTTGGTTTTTGAAATTTTGACTAAAATTTATAAGACTTTGTATGGGAAAATTTTAATAGTAGACTAACTACCAGCTTGGGCTGCCTGTGAGCGAAGCGATGAATGTTTACAGAATCATCGACGTTTTGAAAGTAGATTTACAACGAGAAACTACCATACACAACCTCTGCATTTCCCATGGCTAAAATACTAGACCAAATAACAGAGATGGCAGCGATGAAAATTTTACTCTCATTTAACCATTAAACTGTTAAAATAATTTATTATTCTTGTTTGTTACATGCCAGCAGATAAAAAATACAATCATTTAGTATAATGAATTAAAATTAATAGTGTTCTATGATTATCACATTGAACTAAAAAAATATTTTAAAGCAGTTTTAATGACCAATTGCCAGCTGGGCAAGATGTGAATATGATGAGTCACAAGAGAGGAAAAATGGACTTACATTTTGCAACAGAACCATTGCCAAACAAATTGAAAGTGTTAGAGGAAATATAAGCTACAAACATTTTACTTGTATCTTCATTACAGTTTTATTCATCTTCAAATCACATGTGATACCAACAGTTTGATTGTTTCTCATCAATCACACTCGTCTCAAATTTGTAATCACACAGTTTTGATCAGCCAATTACAGAGCAGAAAATTATACAAAAATCACAGGTCAGGAAAAATTTAATTTGTATGTTTTAGAATATTTAAATTTCCTTGTTTTAAAAAAATTGCACATTGATCACGAGCTTTGCTAGAACAGAGTTAACAAAATGACAGTTTTTAAAAGAATTACCAAAACTACCAATCAAAGACTATGGTGAGCTCATGAAAACACTGTTTAGAAAAAATAAAAACAAAGACAATTTAAAAGAGCATAATTTCGCTGGGAATTGCCCCATCTCTAAACATGGCATTAATAATAATAATATCAGTAAATTTAAACTGCAGCTTTTTTCGAAGATCCTTCAGCATTTTAAATAACAGTCATTAAGATAATGATTATTTCATATCTGAGTGAGTGACACATTTGCATATCTGAGTCCCCACCATAACTCATTTCTATACCTCACGTATATCCA
This sequence comes from Palythoa mutuki, assembly GCA_027575235.2. NCBI lineage: Eukaryota > Metazoa > Cnidaria > Anthozoa > Zoantharia > Sphenopidae > Palythoa > Palythoa mutuki. Next base: position 4,672 of record JAODFW021302286.1, on the reverse strand, counting down.
CAAGTTAAAAAGGCGATGATTTCCAGTTATGGAACATTTGTGTTCTCCTAACAAATATAGCCAGCAAAGCCTTGTTTATTATAAAAAATCTCTTACTTATTCAATTGCTTTCCAAATATCAATGTCAAAAAGTCAAGCCAATTTATGAAACATATATTAGTATCTATCTGTGGTATTACTATTTAGCACAATAATAATAATAATAATAATAATAATAATAATAATAATAATAATAATAATAATAATAATAATGATAAACAACGCTTTTATTAATCATAAGAAGCTAGATATTAATCATATTTAGTCTTATTCATTAAAAACTTAAAATTTGACTCATTTTATTATATGCCAAAAGCTTATGTCAATCTATGTTAAGTTATATAAAAATTCTTGATAAAAACAAAGTAGAGTGTTTTCACGCACTCCCCAGAGACAACAAAGACAAAGAATAAAGTGGCCATGTTGGAGCCCTTAACAAAAGAAATCATCAAAATTCTTGTGTTCAAGGGACTAAACATGGGTGCCATTATGTCAAGCAAAACCACAGTGACTTAGTTACAGAGTCCAAATTGAAGGGGAGAGCCAGTGGTTCAATTCATGGCCATGTTTCATGTATCTTCTGGGATTTAGAATAAATAATAATTTATGAAACATTTTTCTGATCGTTTTTTTAAAAGCTTAAATAATTTTATCTAATTTAAGTTTCAGTATAAGACATAGAGATGTAGTATTAGTATGAGGCGTTCAGTTTATAATAACACTAAGTAACAAATTCTTTGAATCTTTAAATATGCCCCCTATGTTATAGCTAGAGGCAAATAAAATTTGATAAAATTAATGCATTTTTCTGTTTCCTGTGGCAGCCGAAACTGAAAGTTATTGGGGGGAGGGGAGAGTGGGGTCACAACAAAAAGCAATCTCTAAAATTATGTGACAAATTTTGAAACCTAGTAATTTTTGAAAAGAAACATCATCAAAGGAAAGACATTAAAAGAGGCACTCAAATTATAAAATTATTGGGCAGGGGGGACACAGTACCCCCTGGAACAACTACCCCTGGGTTCTGTATCATTCATAATTTTATTAGCACAACAATATTGCACATGTATGAGCATGTCTGTTTCTCTGTCATTAATTTTAATAAATATTAATATTTAATGATATACCATATTTCCTCGAATAAACGCCGCAGCATTTATTAAATTTTTCATGATTTGGGTGCATCATTTATTTGAGGGTAGCATTTATTTAAAATGTTGTTTGTTTTTTTAAACAACCAATTGTAACAAATGATACAGTTTTTGGTCTGGCTGTACCAATCATGCTTTACAGTTTTCAAACTAAAACTTGTTATGCTTGTAAATGCATAAATATTGTATTGCACTAAATTATTTTCTTTTGTTCAGTATTTGAATTAAGGGCGTTTATTCGAGGGTGGCATTTATTAATATTTTGGCTCTCAGGTGCAGCATTTATTCGAGGAAATATGATTTATTAATTATAAATCAGTAACCACTCAAAAGCTCTTGTTAGCATAACTAATATCTAATATAAAACCAGGCTTCTTGCACATCCTTACACTACTTCCACTGCATTAATCCAGCTTTTCACCATTTGCTGCTGAGGAAATAAAACAAAATTGAATTTGTATATAAATAATAATCCTTCTACCTACATATATTTAATTAAATAAAATTTATAACAAAATTAATTATAATTCAATGACATTTTTCCTGCTTTCCCCATTGGCCCAGCGCCAATCATAATGACCTACAGATATATGACACTGCTCATGTGCGTTTCCAACTGGAAAATTTTAGCCGCAAATTTAAAGACGTGTATATGGCCACAAAAAAGCCAATTTGTCAGCACCTCGCAAATTAATCAACTCAGCCTTTCGGTTTGGAAAATAATGAAATCAATATAGCTACTTGCCACTGACAAATCACAATATTTTGCTCAACATTGTCATAAAATTGTTTGTTATCTTTAATGTTTTAAAAATTTATTTGCTTCTAAACTTCCATGCATTTCTATTTACAAATAATTTTTAAATTTCAATACAGATTTGCATCTACTGGAAATATTTCATTATTGCTATAAGTTATAATTACATTTTACAGTCGGTATGTAGAATCCCAACTGGCTGGAGGCAGACCAGCATGGTTGATTTGACTATAATCATAGGATTTACCAAAAGACAAATCCAACTTTTGGTCAGAGCGCGACTTAAACCTGGGTCGACCACATTCAAGTTCAACACCCTTAATTACCACTGGCCCATGCTTGCCTCCTACTCCTACTGCTTGTCGCTTACATTCAGCATAACACAGAACTTCAATTTTTTAAAGGAATATTATAAAGTTACCAATTCAAAGTTAGATTTTTGTTTAAATTATCAAGTTAAAAACAAATTTCACAATGTGCTAAACCACAAAACTTATCCTTTGAGCTCTTTATAAATTAAGATAAAACTTATATACCAAACAGCTTTTCAGTACTATAATCGTTCTAATCACTGCTTCAAACACGAAAGCAGTGCCACTCAAAGAGGTTGGACTGAACATATGTATTGTCATCTCAGGCTGCCACCAAATGGTCTATGTCCGACCTCAGAATACAGCAGGGCAGTCGACATACATTATTCTGCAAATAATTATTTTTAACAAAAACTTCCATACTGACACAAATTTGCACAAAATCTGGAGAAAATGAAAGAATGCTGACTCTAAACTGTCTAAACTTGCTTCCAAACTAAAATGCCAACAAAATATACCTTTCTGAATTTTTTGTGATCTATTTTCTTCCAAAGAATCTGGTAAAGATTTTCCCTTCGTCTCTGGTAGCTTGAGTCCTAACACACCTGCTACCAATGCAATTACTGCAAACACCATCATTGGTAATGTCTTGTCATACTCAGCAAGAAGTACAACTAGTGGAGAAAGAATACCACCAAGCCGTGAAGAAACTGACGTCATTCCTAGACCAATACTACGAACAACAGTTGGAAACAACTCAGCTGCATAGACATAAACAACGGCATATGAAGCAGAAATGCAAAATTTTCCCAACATTGCTGCCACAGTGATCAATGAATTACTGTCTGGAGAGAGTTGCAACTTCATACAGGTGTAACAAGCCACTGCTGCAGCCATCATGAATCCAAAGAACGCTCTTCGTCGCCCAAGCCACTCCATTAAAACCCCTGTCACTGTATAGGAAGGAATCTCAACAAGTGCTGCAAATATAAATGTTAAGTAGAAATTCCCTCCAAGATTTTTCACATTTAAGGAAAGTCCATAATATACTAAGCCATTGACAAACCAGGCAGCCATTGTTATCAGGGTGATAATGCGAAGACTTGGTATGATAAACAAGTCAATGAAACCATACTGAACAGTCGTGGTTTGAGCTGACTCTGCCTTGGAAGTGACGCTGTCAAGGGTCACATCCACTGAACCTTTCTTGTTCTCTATTGCTGCTTGTTGGAGAATTTTCTCAGCCTCCTTCAATCTTCCTTTTGCCACAAGCCACCGAGGAGATTCTGGAATGTATTTGAACATCAACAAGCATGGAATACTTGGGATACAGGTGGCAATTATCAGTGTCCTCCAGTGTCTTATGTAATATGCCAGGACACCTAGCACAGCAATAGAGATGGCAAAAAATCCTTGACTAAGCATACCAGTCATTCCTGGAAAAAAAGAAGAAAAACCGAGCTGCAAAATAGATAAAACGGGGCCTAAAATGATTGTGCTTATTCCAGTGCTTAAAATTACTGTATTTGACTGAGTGAGTGCCTACTAAGGGTTCATTAACATCTCTTTCTTTTTTCAGACGAGAGAGAAAGTCGAGTATGGGTAACCAACTGCTAATATCCTCTTAGCCCAACACAATTCTTTGACTTGCACAGACAGCATCTGCTTAGCGACCGCCCACCAAGCCATGGAGGCCCAAATTTTCTATTTATAGAACTTGTGAGAAATGAGGCCAAGAAACTGTTAGCGATTCTGTGTGCCCTGCAATCTGTACCTTGCTATCCAGCTATGCATTTTTGATGAAAACAGAAGACTGTGGCTTTGGGATCAGGGTAAGAACGTGCAGTTTGAACTTTCTCAACTTGATTTTGCTGCAGAAAAGAGGAGTTACAAGCTAAAAATAGCATGATTGATGACAAAATAAAATGTCATAAATGAAAATGGTAATAAAAAATGCATAGTTGGACAGCAAGGCACAGATTGCAGAGCACACACAATCGCTGACAGTATATACCTACCCGCCTACTTCTTGTAAGGTGTTCAATGCATTGCACACCTGCTTTCATATTCTCAGTCACAGGCCTGTCATCATTACTGATTATGGTCTCACTAGGTAAAGTTTACTATTGTAAATTGCTTTTCAAGTGAGAAGGACCTTTTACATTTCTATGAAGGTGACAGGAAGATGAAAGGTGAGTTTTCTATCGTAAGCTTGACCTTGAAAGGCTACATTTTTTGGGTTGGTAAAGCCCTAAATGTGTTTACTTAGTCGTTTAATCTTTCAACCTTTTTTCAAAAGTAAACATTTGAAGTGCAATGCTGTGATCAATACAGTTATAGTAGAAACTTTATTTTCACAGGGTGGCCCATTCAGTCCTGAGACTGGTATCCAGAGGGGCCCTGCATCTATAAAA
>JAODFW021301271.1:0-14915 GCA_027575235.2 Palythoa mutuki | reverse complement strand
TGGGCGAAGCAAATGTTCTTCAACTCGAAATTCAGGAAGAAAAATTTGAAATCTAATTTCTCAAGATTCAAGGTTTTAAACCCAGCGAAAGTAAACGATTTCTATGAGAAACTTTTAATGCACGTGCAATCTTTTGAGGCGAAGGGAAATGTGAGTGAAGTTATTGGTTATTTATACTAACATTAAATAAACTCCGCTGGATTGGAGCTGACCTCGTGAGGATCGATGACGACTAGCATGACTGACGTTTATATCACCTTCTTGAAGCCGTTAGAAAATAGTGTGAGAGAAACCCAATCCCCTCCAACGATCAATATTCCACCCATATAAACCCCTTGGGTAGGGCCAATAAACCCCAAAAAACATTTAAAAGCCTTCCATGCAAGGAAAGAAGCTCAGTAACTAAAATCCTGTGTATACTGCAATTCTGAGCAGCATAAACCTATTGATTGTGACAAAGTAAAGGAGATGACAGCGCCACACAAGATCCTTAGTTAAGCCAAGCTTTTTTTTTCATTGTACTTGTACCCAATATGGAGCAGGCCACTGCGTTGCAAAACGAACTGCCTGAACTGTGGTGGTCGACACCATACTTCAATCTGTGATAAAGGCAGTTAAACCCCACAAAGAGAAAGGATGAAGAATTTTAAACTTCAGTTGTGTACCCTGTAGTTGTTGTCAATGATGGGAGAATTACACGCAGGGCCTTACTTGATACTAAGGCAGGGGGTCTTATGTTTCAAACCAGCAGATAGAACGGTTGGGGAACAAACCCATCAAAACTGATACAAACAAATCGACATGATGTTACTATTGCTAACAGGAATATATCAGTATATAGGATGGTCGTACAGAGTGTACATGGCGATTTCAATCTTGTGACAAAGTGAAAAGGGGCACAACGCAGCGGAAATGAGCGATGATTAGAAAGATGAGTTACCCGTTTACTTGATTCTTGAAGCCAATGAAATTTCCAAGATCAAAACCCAAACAAGACCTCTTGGTAAACTAAGAGAACGAATAGCAAAATACACTAAGTACGGGTGGGTGATAATGTCCCCAGGCATTGAACCTGAAAACAGCGCTTTGAACTTTGCTAAAACCTCCACAACAGATTATCAACACTTGTGCAGTCTAGATGTCTTGGGGCTTGAGGATAAACAGGGAGATGATCAGCAAAAGGTATATGAAGATTTCATGCAACAACTCGAGAAAAGTGACGGGGGATGCTATGAAACTGGGTAAATATGGAAACAAGTCTAGGAAAAACAATCTTTCGAGATTTTTTAGATCACCGGTGATAGAGGGTTAAAAATGGAGTGAACTCCCAGCAGATCTACAACAGCACTGGAAAGCAGGGGGAGTACGTTACCAGAATAGATAAATGTCCCAAGAAGCATCCCAAACTTCAACGAACCTATTCAAGCTATCGACCTACATGGGTTCGGGGATGCCAGCGGTGACAGAAATTCAGCAGCCATATACGCAGTTATCCATCAAGAAGCAGGAGTGAGCCAGGGACTCGTGGTTGCAAAAATCAGAATTGCCAAGAAAGGGTTAACCATCCCACATCTTGAGCTCATGAGCGGTCAAATGGTTGTCAGAATGACTCACACCATACAAGGAGCACTTGAAGGAATTCCTGTAAGAAAATGGTTGGTTCGACAGCACGATTTTTGCGTTGTACTGGACCAGTGGGAACGGCAATTACAAATAGTTCATTAGTAACCGTGTTACCGATATTCAGACCAAAAGTTACGTTCAGTGGGGGTACGTCCATACAGCAGAAAACCCCGCGGATGTTGGAAGCCGAGGTTGCGTTAGCAACAAACTTCGTGATCAATGTTCCCTTGTCAAGAATGGCTAGCAAACCCCAATATTGGCCAGAACATAAATTGTTACAATCAAGCAAGGAGTCAGAGTGTGAAGCAAGACCTGTGAGGCGTGAGCTGTACAAAGGAGCAGAGATCAAGTAAGATGCATTTCACAAATTTCTCGAGAAGCATGATTTTAGAAAACGATGACGATAACTGCATGGGTGTCGAACCTCATTAACAACGTCAAATTGAAACGAAGAGAAAGAAAGCGCGGTGAACTCAAGACGGTAGAAATGAGAAACCAAGTCGACTTATGAATTAGAAGGGTACAAGAGAATGCAGCAAAATCTGAACAGCTCAAGAATGCCTCGCAGCGACTGAACCTATCGAGGAATGAGAAAGGTCTTCTAGAGTGCAGAGAACGTATCCAATCTACATACCACCAAGCACACCGTTTGCAGAGACGTTAGTTGCGGACGCACATCTGGGTACCCACCATGACACAGTAACCCTTAATATGTCAGCAGCTGGAGAAAAGTTTGGATCATGAACTTTAGAAGACTAGTGAAACACTTGGTAGAGAATTGTAGCCTGACATTAAAATCCTCTTTTTGAACAAAACAAAACGAATTGACAAATTGTCTTCATATTTGTATGATTTGTAACAGGCTCTACTAACTAGGCAGGAAGCTTACTAATGAATGTCTTAGACTAATTATATAACAAGGAAATCTACTAGCCTCGAACGTTGCTGTGGGTTACAACGAGAACCTTCAACTGTTTTTTGTGCAAACAATGTTAATTACTAGATAAAAAAAACCTTCCTTTTTAGTAAACCTAATCAAAACTGCCTAGAGTATAGAAATCATGATAAAAGTTAATATAATACAGCGAGTACAGAGTAGAGCAAAAACTATGAGTTAGAAAACTGACTGTGTGGGACATTGAAGTTTTATTGGTAGGAGAAATCAGGAGTGTACGTAATGTAGTTAAGAATCCGATTGAGACCACCTTTGTTAGTTCCGTGACCCGCTAGTTACTATTGTGAGATACGAAACGAACATGATGGTCATTACAGTTTAGGTGTCTTCACAATCCACGCTGTATTATTCTGTGTATCGGCCATCTAACGATACACGTAAAAGCTTGGGCAGTCTACTTGAATTAGGCCAAAACATTTTATAAGGGAAGTGTGAAAACGAGGCTCAATATTTGCCCAAAAATTAATAATGTAAGAACAATAGTTGGTAATGCGCATGTGCAGTGTCATATTTATCGGACAGTTATTTGTTTATTTGTAGCCCATGTGATGCGACCTGGACCAATGAGAAAGAAGTAAAATTCTATCGCAGGTTTTGTTTCAACTACTTGAATACGTACGGTTGAACTAAAGGTTGAACTCAATTCCAGGCAATAAAATTGCCAAGTAGATTTCCATGAAATGAATGAATGAAGAATATGAGCCCCGTTGCTTTTTCACAATTCTTGGACGGCATTATTAAATTCTGATACCTGACTTTCTTATCATTGATTTTATTTTAGCGCTTCACTCACGGTACCTGTGTTAATTGATCAAAGGGCATCTGCGAACAGTTTCTTCGTTAACAAGCCAATCAGAATCAACACTTTGATATCTGCAAATTTATGCAGAGCGTTTCATGATTTCTATGTGAGGAATCTTATCAATTTTCGCTATTTACGGATAATTTCTTGCATACTATCGTAAAAAGAAAATATTTAAAAAGTGTGGTAATCATCCAGATTTTCATGAACTAAAAAAATTGAAACGTGTTTCGTTTCGTTGCGTTGAAGGATTTTATTAAATGACCCACAATGACCTTTACGATAGACTTAGCACGTGAAGTCTATCCTTTTTCTGTCGACACCAGAGTCGACTGTTAACATTTCATTTATATACTGTGAAAATATTAATTAGACAAAATATATGTACATTTTTTAAAAACTCGCACGCTATCGCTCATCTGAATTTGCTTTAATTTTGGCACTTGAATTATTTACAACACACTGGTTACTAAACTTATTTAAAGAGTCCTTATTTTCGTCTGAAGAGCAAGGTTTTTGCTTTTGACTTTAGTTACTGAACCAGACTGTTTTGGACTTCTGTTATTAAAATGTATAAAGAGAATTAAGTATAATAATGCTTTGTATCGGTCGCTTTGGGTCCACTATGCCAATAATGTTCTCAAAAGCTTGCTTACGTTAAAATCTTAAATCAATAAATAACACTATGATTTTGGTTTCTTTCGATAAACGAATTCGTGCACAGAAATGTGCATGAGCCGCACCACTGCAGACTAGCACAATACTTAAAATGTTTCTTTACAAAATATGACGGCCTCGGTCGAGCGGTAGGCTGAAACTGAAGCTGGAAACATCTTATATATTTTGTATATTCGAGCAGATGTCTGGCGCGTGTCATTTCTACTACAAAGAGCTCTGACAAAAGCCAGCCTCTGACAAAAGCCATTTTTTGTGCGAGCTGAGAGGTTCAACCCCGGTTGAACCTGTTCAATCTGCAATCAAGCGGATTTAAAACTGTCTGTATAGTAGAAATACCAGTTGCTGATGTGTAATGTGTTTTATATTCAGTAAAACTCGATCAGTTCAAAAATATACGTGAAGAGATAAACATAAAGTGTGAAATATAAATATCTGCCCATCGGTTTTAATCTCGAGAATGCGTGCAATTTAAAGTCCGACCGGTTTATCATTGTTTGAAATACAGTTATTTAGTAATGCTGTTGTATGAATTTAATTGTGGCTGTTTAGTCTACGATAATTTTTTAAGTTGCTTTCGGCGGTTTTTATTTAGCGTGTTCTGGTACTATAATTTCACTCGTCCAAACTGAGCAGTAAGTTTTTTTTCTTATACCAGATCTAAATTTTTCGCAAATCTGAAAGATAATACTCAAAATTAGATTCGCCCGTCAATATAATTTTTGAAAACAAAAATTACTTAAGAAATTCCAAACAAGATTCAGCGCGCGCAGAACGAACAGTTACTTAAAACTGAAACTTGACCTGTTGACAATACACGATGCTATTGGCTCGCTCAGTTGGCACTGGAGAGGGCAGGTTTCACGGCGCCACAAACTGTTGTTCGGTTGTTTTGCTGCCAATTTCGGTAAAACAGTAGAAATAATTACACAGCTGCCGTTTTCCGCGTTACTGATGAAAATAATTCTAGAATCTAGAAACAGTAAGAAACTTTCATGCACGTTAGCTTAGTATAAGCTGCGTTCGAGTCTCCTAAGAAGGATAAATATATTTTTATTATTTATGTAAATTCTAGTGAGCGTAGTTAAGTTAAAAACATAAATGAGTTTATAGACTATTGTATAACCAAATAGATTCCCGTTTTCAAGGTCTGTGTGATACTAACGTCTCAATTGACTTTGAAGCATTTTTCTTCCAAGTTGAATTTGAAGTTGGGATAACTCAGAAAATCGTACAGATTCAGTTGATGTGAAATACTATATTGGTTGACGAAACTTATAATTTTATATAATCCGAACAATAACAAGATTAAGAATACACACAACGTTTGCCAAATCTCGCGAAAAATGAAAGCCATTTTAAAATATGTTCTGTATCCGAATGAAATTTGATAAAAAAAATTAAAAAGCCTGTTTTAAACCGAGGGACGCTCCGCATAACAGAGACATGTTCATGACAGATCATCAAATATATATGCAACTGTTAACTGGCGGCAACTGGCAACAAGAAGATACCAAATATATTGTTTGAAACCGTCCATTTTTGTTTTGAAATACGAAACTGTGTCTGGTTTATTAATAGTAATTAGTAGTTTGAACTACGCCAATCTTCTCCATATTTTAAAATAATCTCGAACCGTATGAAAAGCAGAACATCAAAAGTTGAAGAGCGAAACTCTAAGTTATAGTTTTATTTTGCAGTATTGTGCTTAGTACAACTAGATCTATTTAGATTTTTGTGTTCGTCAACTCGGCTGCATGTTTGGTCATCGTTTTGTTGTGACGGAATGCCACAAAACGGGAGGTCACAACTTTAGTCATCCTTCAGTGACTTGAAGTATCGTGGGCTTTTTTTAAAAACGTATCAGTTATTGTGGCAATAAGTTATCAAAAGCGCTTTCTTTATCACTCAAAAATCTGGCTATATCGACAAAAAGTATATTATAAGAAAACCTAAACATCAATTCGCGAGAGTAAGCGAATAGATCTTTTGAAAATAACCTATCTTGTACGGTGTTGTTTACAGAACACCCGTTTTGTGCAAATCTGTCAAACTTCAGTGGGCACTCAACTATGACGCCTGCATAGTTATGTACTAAAGGCTGTTTTGAGAATTGTTTTATTTATTACTTCTTCGTTGAAAGTAATCGATCTGTTTTGAGGTCTGATTCAAATTCAATTCTTAAAAAATGAAACAATATTTTATTTAAAAATTTAACATTTCCGTGTTTTAGGGGAGGGTCATACAAAATAAAAAAAAATCTTGAGTATAAAAGAAAACAACATTTCGTTTAAGCTAGATATGTCACTTTAGAGTAAATTTGAGGGCGAGGTCTATGTAATTTAAAAGTTTCATTTCAAATCAAACAATATTGATACCTTAATGATGGTTACGGTAGATTTTCATTTATGGTATTTCCGATCACTTGATCGCGTGAAACTAACGTAACATGTATGTGTCATATCATCTTTCGCGGTATTACGTGTTTGCTGCCAGCGCTCGGATCGGCCGGCACCGAAGTGTTGGCTCGCATGGCGATCAAAGACCATCAACACGAAGTTTTTATGGCAGTCTAGTAGTTTTTACTCAATCTTCATACCAACTAAAAAGTAAATGCAAGTGAATACAAGGAACGACCTTTCGAGTGCACGGTTCAACTGTAATGAAAACTCAAGGGCAATCAACTAAATCTGACGCTTTTCTGATGTGTTTTGTAATGTAAATCACAGCTGGGACGCGACGCTAGCCTCGGAACTTTCTTCAATATCGTCGATTATTGTTTGCGCCTGCGCACAGGCGTAACTCCTGCGGCGAAACCAAAATACGACGGTATCTAAATGTGCAGTGTTTTTAGTTTCAAACTTCGCTGTCTTTTGTGGAACAAGCTTCAGAAGAGGTATTGTTGAAAATAATTCTTAATTGTTTTATAGTGGTTTGCTTAACATTTGTATGCTAGCTTTTAAATGAGCGTGAACGAACCGCATAATTTTCCCTCGTGGCAAATCACATTGCAAAATGGTGGCTTGGCAAGGCGTGCGGACAACGTGACAGAGCTTGCTGCAGTTGCTTTTGAGAGAAAAGATGCAAAGTTATCCCAGCTTTATCCTAAAGATGCACGTTTCTAAGACTGGATAATGATTCTACATCATGACATGCTTGCACAGCCAAACATAAAGTCATTGTTGCGTGTGCTTTCAGACAGTTTTTATCGTCGGTTTTTGTAATCCCGCGGAGCTTGCGAAAAGATTCATGACAACCTAGAATATTCGAATTCCTTCAGATTGCCTGCATTTACAAACACGGTAATTGTTTGAAATAATTTTTCAAACGGAATTATAAAGTTTCTACTGTTGCTGAGAATAGTATAAACACGCTTATTTGATCGGTACTGGAAACATCAGACTGTGGCGTATCATTTCAGTCCTAAAATGTTTTTCAAAACGGGAACCGTTCAAAGTTGAAACTAAACACCGAGGACGGAAAGTAAGCCAACAGTGAACCTAAACGTTTGGGCGGCTAAATACAACTTTATTGAATATTTGACACATGCAGATTCAGGATTTTTTGAGGGGTTAACTGTCAAAGTACGGGCACACTCATCGATCAGACTTATTTCGAAACATTGCAAACCTCGTGAGAACCGCAGAGTAATTAATAAATATACGTGCTCTGTTGAGTTTGGCCTTTGTAATTTGACGTGTTTCTCATTCGGACTTTCAAGTAAATCAACAAGCTGTTTAGTTGTGGCCTATTACGTTTTATAGTATAGGGAAAAGTTCTTTCGACGGCTACGAGAACGAATGAAGAGTCAAATCAAAGTCTAACAGACACATTTTTAACGCGTGTTTTTGGTGTATGTATACGCTCGGCTGAATTTGTACACTCATGTGACAAATAAAATACCCGGAAACTTGGTCGTTGAAAAATGGCCTGTAGGCTAATGGCGGTCTGTCTTTATGTGATTAAGTTTTTGGTAACTTTCGTGTCAAGAGAGAAAGACACTTTGTACATAGTAATATTGAAAACCGAAAGAAACTAATTTCGAATTGTGACCGCGAACGGGTACACATTAATATTCATTTGTGAATAATTATTTGCAGTAATAGTTGCAGCCAGATTGTTTGTCTGCCAGTTACACTATATAATAAATAGTTAATTTTGAAACGTTTGAGAGAATTGAAAGTAACACAAAGGAGCAATACTTTGTATTTTTTAGAAAACATAAATTTAACCGTGCAAGTGGATTCAAGTTGACATTTTATTTTTTCTTTGAAATTCTAAAATAATAGTTGTTAAAACAATTGACAAAGACACATACATCAGGGCAGACAAAAATGAAAGGTAATCTGTAAAAAGTGTAATCTGAGCAGGGTCAAAGATATAATTTTCAACTTATTAAACCATAAACTTCTGCATTCTCTCATACTTTTGACTGAGATGGTTTTAAATGTCATAACTGCAAGATAAATTTTTAAAACAATTTATTTTGCACATTATTTGGAACCAGCTGTCTTAATACCAGTCAACAGTAGACAATGTAGTAATTACTGCACATGCAGTTTTTATAAGGCTCAGAAGTGTAACATTACATTTTTTGCCTTTCTTCTAAACAAATGAGTGAGTTTAAAGTTTTTGTTCATTGAGAGTTGACATGGTAGATTTAAAGTATTAATTTTTGTTAACAAAACAAATTTATAAAGTTTTGTGTCCCATCAGGTGATATGGTATAACTCTTCAAGTTTTATTAAATGATATTTCATTTTAATACAAAGTCAAATGCATTTGTCTAAAACTATAACAGTGGAAGCAGAAGAGTACAGAATGATACAATTTTTACAATTAAAGAATTTGTTGTCAGTTCTTTGCTTGGTATTGATATGGTACTGTTAAGCTTGTGATTAGATTTTGTAACACAATATTTTAGTATCAGGATTGATAGTTTAAGCTGAGTCATCAATATAATTATGTTTATTCGTTTGTAATATAACCATAACATTTATTGTCAACATACCGACACTAGTACTCTTTTCATTTTTTTATGAAACTTACTTGCTGTCCTTTTCTTTTATTCTGAAATAAGAAATTCATATGAGGGCAATATTTTTGAAATGGATTGAAGTTGCTGTATACATTGTAGTTTTCACAGTGAAATAATAAATTATGTTTTTGTTAATTTCCAATAATTTTATACCTGAAGAATAACAGTTGGCATCCATATAAATGTTCTTTTTTTATCAGCGAGTGTTTCTGGAAACTGCTTGCTGTTTTTAAATATTGGTCAGCAAGGATAGAATATTTATATGACTGTGTTCCAATCACACTTTTAAATTCTCCATTAATCTTTGTATTCATAAAAATTATCTTTTAAATTATTTATGTTTTTGTTCATAATTAACTTATTAACACTATAATAGCTACAACACTTATATCAAATCTGTTTTTAGTAATTATAATTTACATTTGCGATTTAATTATAATCTCAAAATTACAGCTCAAATCAATCAGTCTTTGTAAAATATTTAAAAACAAGAACATGGGCAAAAAAGTTAACTTTTAGTTAGTACTAATTGGTTTTTGGCCATGGATCTGTAAATGAAAAGCTGGCATTCATTTACCACATCATTTAGATAAACTAAATCAGAGATTCTGTCTCTTCCGACTTGATCAAGAGTCTCCAGATTTGATTGGGAGTCTTCGAGTTTGATTGTGAATGTCCCAATTTGAACAGGAGTCTCCCGACTTGATATTTTATTTCCTGCATGCCTGAATTTTTTCCATTTCTCCCAATTTATAATAATATTTTGAAAACAAGGGGAAACAATTAGTGCTTATCTTAAGTATTTTTTTGCAATCTGAGTGTAAAATGTTTTACCCTTTCTTGTCCTATAATGTCTCATCCAGCAAATTTGACACCAGCAGCTGGCTGTTTGTCAGTATAAACTGATATACACATGTAACTGACCCTTATTATGAAAAAATATTTATCTTTTAGCATAATTGTGATCGCAAAAAATTGGAAGTGTGCGAGATTTGTATGCATGCAGCATTTAAGTGCGTCCCAGTATCATTGGTAATTTTCCCCTAAATATCACATCAAAATTCTTGTTGCCAGGAAACCTACAGTACTCAGTAGTTATGGTACTTATGTGTTCTTACAAGTTGCTAGCTTTCAACTCCTTTTTGTTTTGTTTATGATGTTGAATAATGATATATTATGAACTGTAAAAATTGTTTTGAACTATATACTGTGACATATATTATAACATAAAAATGCAGTGGAAAAAAATTGTATAATAAATTTATTTTAAGCAGGCCATGTCTGCATTATTATAGTAATCAACAACTTAATCTGTATGACTGTAAAACTCAAGATATGCAAGAAAATCTTTAACCCTAGAAGCCTCAAGGGAGGGGGGGTCGAATGCCCCCCCCATCAATTTTTTTGGCCTCAAATCTGAACGCCTCGACCAATTGCCAAGCGCTTTGGCACAACTGTTCGTTGATAATGAATACATGTTTTGACACTTTTTACATGACGTCATCACTGATGGTGTCATCATAGGAAGTCACAAAAGTTGGATTTTTTAAAAATTTGTAGATATTTTTCTTAAAATTGAAAAAGAATTGTTGCTTTTCATTAATTTTATTTTCGGTATTTTACATTTTTATTGCAAGAAATGGTATTTTCTTTCCTGGCCACCATTTTGGATTTTTGTCTCTGGTAACCATGGTAACCAGAGAATTGTCACGTGATTGGTATTAAATGAAAGTTTGAATTTAAAAAAGGCTTGAGGCTTGAAGGGTTAATACAGCGTGCGAGGATTCCTTGATACTCTATGGTAATGGCCCCCGGCCCCCTTCAGCCATCAGGTTGTACACGGATGTTCTTTGCATAGCAACAACTGAATATTGCTCTCATGATACAGGACAGAACATTTTAAAAGGAGTTTCTTCTCGGCAATGGCCTTCTCACAATAGTACATTAACATTACCATTTTATGTATATTGAATTAGTATTATTATAATGAGAATTTTGTATTTTCTAAACAAATTTTGTACATATTAGTATGATTGACTTTTTTATATATTTTTAATTCTTGTAAACATTTTGTATTTCACTTATATTCGAAACCATGTCAAATTAACCGTCCATTATTATTATTATTATTATTATTATATACTAGATTGTGTAAAATTTTTTTATTTTGTAATTATTGTCACTGATGTCATTGTGTTTGTGTTGGTTAGTTATTGCAGTTGTCATACTGTACATGCATTATATTCATGGAAGAGTCTGTGACGCAACTAACAGATGCCCAATTGCAATCTACAAATGGAACAGTAACAGCTGAAGAAACAAGACCAGACCCCCAGGACAGTCATCTGGCCCTCATGGATTCAGGTAGTCAGAGCATTGCAAGAAATGGAGAAGCAGTTGTACATGACAACAATCCACCTGTTATGTTTTCAAATAATAATACTGATTGTATCAAAGTGGAGCTGCTATCACATAACACAAAAACTGTAAGTGATAACACTGCAAATTTATTATAACTGAACAATATTTCTTT
This sequence comes from Palythoa mutuki, assembly GCA_027575235.2. NCBI lineage: Eukaryota > Metazoa > Cnidaria > Anthozoa > Zoantharia > Sphenopidae > Palythoa > Palythoa mutuki. The sequence goes on along the minus strand of JAODFW021301271.1, from coordinate 3,289 downwards.
GTCATTCATGTCTGGGACCAGACAATATACTTTGTTAGTACATAAATTATCAAGTCTTGTTATAAATGGAACACCATGGAACCCTGATATAACGAAGCTTCTAAAAAATATAAAAAACTTCATTATATTAGGGTTGAAACAAAAGGCAAGAAGAGAAATTGATATAGACAAGGCAAACCAAATGAAATACAACTATATATATATGGTAGCTATTCAATGTTTACTTCATTGCCAGTTGTAAAATCGTACAATTGTGTCGATCGTGTGTGTAATTATACCAACAAGAACACTTTAACCCTTACAGCCCCAGGCAAATTATCAACCTCCAGCTTATCCTTACATAACTCAAACAAAACAATAGAACTGGTAATGAGAAGGAAGAAATTGTTAATTAAAGTGAAATAAGCTGTGGAAAGTGAAATGCCAAATTCTCCCAAACTGCTTATATAGGAAGTATGGAACTCAGTTGGGAGAATTTAACAACATGTTATTTGTCGTGCTTGGGGCTTTTAAAAAGGGTTAAGACTTGAACTTAGGACCTTCACAATTTTTTTCAACTAATTCTTTTAAGTTCTAAGTCTTTTTAGGATATCTTATGACCAACGAATCCTGTTTAAAGGAAATTTCAAATGGCAGTCTGTTGAATCCTAATGGCAGAGTTTCTACTTTACTGTCTTAGTTACTGACAGTACATACCTTCCCCATCAACTGAACAACATATCAGTTCCACCCTGCCATCCATGCGATAGTCACCATCCAGCACTCCCGCCACTGCTGAAGAGAAGTTGTCCTTAAACACCACCTCACCAGTTCTGTCACTTCGCGCATCAATCTAACAAAACATCAAGCAGTGAATTGTTCAGTTAATATATGATACTGCAGTAAGTTCTAGCAGCCTAACAAGTTACTTGACTGAACTAAAAGACAATTTCACCACGTCAAGGGAGTTAAAGATAAAAGATAAAGATAAAGACGTTTATGACAACTCCCCTCTCCTTTTCAGTGTCGTTCACAAACACAACACACTAAGAATCGCAACTGGCAGGAGGCAGACCAGTTGGCTATTTACAAAGCATGGTGGATTTGACTCTGGGATTTACCGAAGACAAATCCAACTAGTGGTCAGAGTGGGACTTGAACCCAGGTCAACTGCATTCAAGTCTGGCACCCTGACCACTAGGCCACGCTTACCTCCTGAGTTGACAAGTTTGTTTACCTAGGCAGTGTACTCAGTAAGGATGGGGGCACAGATGAAGACATCAAGTACCAAATCCACAAAGCATGACATGCCTTCAACACCCTACAGCCAATCTGGAGATCAACAGCTTTCTCGCTTCACAACAAGATCTGGATCTTCAACCCCATCAAGTGGGTCCTACTTTACAACTCAGAGACCTGGCAGGTAACAAATACCAACACCCACAAACTCCAGACATTTATCAACAGATGTCTCAGGAACATCCTCAAGATCAGGTGGCCAGAAGTCATCTCAAATGAACAACCGTGGGACAGGACCAGACAAGCCCCAATCAAGTCTGAGATAAAAAACAAAGGGGATGGATCTGTCAGATGCTCCACGAGCCTGCTTCTAACGTCATCAGACTGAAGCCCTTGAATGGAATCCACAAGGGAAGGGGAAGGTGGGCTGACCAGAACAGACCTGGTGAAGAAGCATTGACACTGAGGTGAAGGCAGCCAGTAAGAGGTGGATCAAGCTGATGGGGATTTCCCAGAACTGCATTTGTTGGAGGGGTGTTGTTGTGGCCCTTTGTTCCCCAGGGAATTCAGAGGCATAGTATATACAACCACAGTACTAAATGTCACCTAAAAATGTACCTTGCCATTAGACCAGCCTGTGATGAGTTCTGGGACTCCATCTGAATCCAGATCAAAGCTGTGAATGGTGATAGCCTGGTTCTTTGACTGCAGTTAAAAAAACAAGCCATCATCTTGTAAGCAAAATCACTGATCAAAACAAAAAAAAAGCAATTATTAAATAACTTGTTTATAATAAATTAGGTTTTCAACTACACAAACCCGTAAAAGCCAAGCGGATGACACACTTTGTTGGCTACTCTGCCTGAATTTGCCAACTACTTTGTCTTAAAACTATATAAAACGTAGGATTACAACTTTCTTAAAGTCATAGCTGAGATAAAATTCCTTCATAATGGTGGGTTTTCGCTGAAAATTGTAAGTGCTTGAAATGAATATTGTTATGTAAAAAAGTTAAGTTTAAGACTGATGTCTGTACATGTTAAGTAAAAATACCTTACTTGCTCCAGAATGCATGAAAAGGCATTCTCCCCAGCCCTAGAAATTTTGATTCCTGTCTTTGGGGAAGTTCTTTGCTAACTAATTATTCCTCAACTTTTGCCATCTAATTTCATTCTTATTGAAAACCCTGAATAAGTTACATTGAAGAATTAAAAAAAATAAATGTTCAGTGTCATGTTGACAGTAGTTGCGAGTTGTGCTCAAAATTGCTTTAAAATTTTGCATTTCTGTACCTTGATTCTCCAATATCTTGCTGTCTTGTCATAGACTCCAACTGTTCCATTAGCAAGAGCATAACCAAATCTGGACCCTTTTATGGGATACAATGAAGTGATGGCCTAAAAATCAAAGACAAAACATTTAAGTCAGCTATCGATTATTAAAAATAAAAATGCTCAAGTGTTAAGGAGATTCTATAATATTTAATACTGACAACTACTATTCATTAGGTAGTTCACCTCTGTTTCTGTCATCTCTGCAATAATTTCATCTTCTTTAAACACTCTGATATCAAAATCTTCAGATCCAACAAGAAGCTAAAAAGCAATGACAAAAATTATTGCAAAAAAGATTCAAACTCAACACTAAATCAAGAACTTTTCCTTTAGTATGAAAGTTGTTTATTAGGGAAAATAGAAGTACAATTTAATTTTGAAAAGAGATAATTAATTATTGTTCAATTAAAAACAACTTGCTGAAAATACATTTTTAATACAGAACTTTGATTGACTTTCTTGTCTATAATATTTATTATATAATAAATAATACTGTACACCTCAACAGTGGTTAGCCTAGTTGGTAAGGCACCAGTCTGCCGTGTGGGAGCTAGGCTCGGGTTTGATTCCCGGCCGGACCTTCACTTAGGGTCTTAAAACAACTGAGGAGAAGGTGCTGCCTTTGCTCTAACATCTGCAAATGGTTAGACCTTCACGTCCTCTCGGATAAGGACGTTAAACCGTAGGCCCTCGGAGACATGTGTATTTGTGTGTGTGTGTCTGTCATGTGATATGTC
>JAODFW021300349.1:0-14920 GCA_027575235.2 Palythoa mutuki | reverse complement strand
GGTCCCAATAGAACACGACCTAACTTCTGAACGTTTTTAAAAAATGTATATTTTCTATTTTTAAATTTTAAGCTCGCGCAGTTTACATCACATCAAACTTTAACAGTTATGTTAACGGCCCATCAGTTGTCCTGATGAAGGCTTTTTAATAAAGCCGAAAATTTCGCAAACAAACAATTTGTGTTTGTGCCAGTTTATTAATATGTCAAGTCATACCATCTGTTGATCACATCATGTAGAAAATTACAAATGTGGAAAAAAAGAAAGAAAAAGAAAATCATTTAGATATATTCAAAAAATTAAACTAATTCATTTAAAAAACATAAAAATAGTTCATGAAAGCTCAGCCTTGAACCTAGTAATATTTTGCTGGTCAATAGATGATTTTGTTAACATCCTGTACATAAATTATCAGCAGTAGCCACATGCTTTGGAAGAGAATTAATTAACAATCAAATTAGTGTTTAACAGTAAATCCGTACCTTGCTCTCATCACAAAGCCCAGACAACCAATTGAAGGCAAATATTTGCAGCTTGCAGCATTTTCATTTCTTTTTTTAGTTGGTGAAGTTACTAAAGATTTAGCAATGACAGGAATATGTTCTAGTCGAGACTTCTCTTCATCAGGTACTTGATCGTTTTATATTTGGAAATCATGACCATTCTTCAATTTTTTTAAACTTATTTTACAAAACATGTCCAATTCTTAATAGCATATATATAGTGCGTGTGATATATTATAAATTAGTTTACCACATATTTTAAACATTTATTCCCTGTTTAAGTGATGGTTACTAGTGCTTGAAATAATTACTCTAATAGCCCCTCCTGTCTAGGGTATCCGAAGTTTATACCTCCCTCCCTAAAAACCCCTCCTACCCTACTCCTCTCCAGAGCGTGCAAAAATTGTTCTTCTTGACTTAACGTTTTTAATTCACCTGGTTAATTACTTTTTTGTAACTTTTTTACTATATTTAGGGCGCATTAGTGAACTTCTGGCAATAGAAGAGTTGTTAGCTCAAAACAACAACAGAAGTTTGAATGGCATCCCACCGCTTATGTTGTCCACATTTGATGAGGTTATTAAACCATTATAAAGTGAATTATTTTGTAGAATGAAAAATAAAGTATGTTTCTTTGGCATAGTTATATCGATGAAAAAATGTTAAATTATATGTTGCACTATATGATTGTATTATAGTGTTGTACATATATATACTCTTTTAATTTGTAAATGGAAACATAAGATTGGTTAATTTTAAATAACAGACCATTTTGTCACCTTCATTTTAATTTTAATCCTTGCTTTTTTATAATCGTTTTAAAAGGTTTGTTGGCAGGCAAAAGAAGATGATACCTTGATAGGTGTTATTATTTTAAATGGATCCGAGGAATCACAACTGAAGAAAGTTATACGGTATGTGTAAAAATATCATATAATTTTGTTCAAAGTTCTAAGTGCATTTGCGATTTGGGTATATATGCTCTTTTATTCAAATATATCTTTATTACCCAGGCCTGGGTTTAAAATTCGGGGTTCTTATTTTCTTCATCCGCAAAAAGCAGTCACGTGGTCAAAAGCTGTCACATGATCGACTGCTAAAGCTGTCACATGATCGACTGCTTCTCCTGGTCGATTACAGAGTGCTTCGCTTCGCTCTTTCTATTGTTGAAATGGATAAGTTATTGGAATCTAATACGCTCAAATCGCTTACAGATGCACACACCGTTCGCGGTAGACCCAACCTAAAAGATGTCGAGCGTTTTCGGAACGGGTCGAACCATTTGAGAGGCCGCGAACACTTTATCGTGAACCAAGCTATCGTGAAACTTATCGTGAACCAAGCTAAACTTATCACAAACAAGCTATTATCTATCTATTCTGAACCAACTACTTCTGAATCTTATGTGAACTATGGAAGTACAAAGGAGCATATTGTTGAATCTCAACACAGTCTTAACGAGCAACAAAGGAGATTTGCTGCTACAATTGTAAGTGAAGATATCAGAACCACACCATGTGACTCCGAAAGAAAGAACATTTCTATCGTAGCGGTAAATATTCTTTTATTACTTGTCTTTTCTTCAATAATGAACGCGAATGGACATTTTTTCGCTGGTTTAATGATAATAAGCTTAATTATCTTGCTTATTTTACTAGCACATGTATTTTTAGTCACTTACTCTGTACCAAGCGTTGATGTTTATTGTGAAACTATTGTGAATTCAGCGCTTAATGACTGCAATGTATTAGAGAAAGCTAATGATTTGACTTTACATGTACACAATGATGTTATTGTCACAATAAATATTACAGAGAATACTAGATCTCGTTATTCAAAGTATGTTTATTATAATTATAGAAATGTTAAGCTACGCACTCATGGGAAAGTGTTAAAACGTGATCGTGCACCGAGTAGAATAACAGTACGAACTCTAAAAAGCCTCAGGAATAAAAGTAAAAAGCTTAGACAGTTTGTATATAAGGTAATACGTTCAAATATACCCAAGTCTTCAAAGATACATTCCTATATTAAATACTCAAATGATAACAAATATGCTCAGAGCTATACAAAGTTTAAGAGGAAAATTACAAGGCAAAGATTTATTTCTAGAAGGCTAAGCTTCAGATTTAGAGCTAGTCAATATTATATATCAATGTTTTTTTGTAATAAATTGATATCGCTGTATAAGTCCCAGTCACATGTAGTAAATTGTTGTCAATCGAAACTATACAATGATGTAGAGAAAAACCCAGGTCCAACTGTTGATCCAAGTAAAACAATAACAGCTCCATATAGCCAAGGTAATGTTGCTATTTTTGGACAAAATGCAGGACAACAATGTGTTGCTATGAGTTTATGCTCTTTGATTTATAATTCAAACAGTGGGATCAATTCATCCAATGATCTTGTAAATATAATGAATATTGGAAATCAGCTGTATTCAAGATTGTCTCAATCAGCAAGACAAGCATTTCTTTTACAAGCAGAGTTGCCAACAATGTTAAATGTGTTCGACACTGACTATGAACTTCAATTCAGTGAGAGTTTTACGGGCAATGTGCATCAAGAGACCACAATAGAAGGATATGACTACTGTACTTCATTAGAAATGGCACTTCAATCTTTATTGTCTGACAATTATACAAGTTTTATAATAACAATAGGGGCTACTGCTGTTTCTACATATTGCCATGGAAATATTGGTTTCAGAGTATTTGATTCTCACGCAAGGGATTTATATGGTAGAAGCAATATCAATGGTACATGTGTGCTACTAGAATTGTCATCATTAAATAATTTAATTCAGTACTTTCAAAGTATACACAACAATGATGTATTTGAGATTAAAGGAGTAAAAATTCACAAAGTCCAAGGTAATGTGCGTGACAATGAAAACTTTTTGCATGAAGTCAGTTATTTCAACTTGAGTTGTACTGTAGCTCTCTATTCAATTTCCTACTCTATAATGAAGTCATGTGGTTACTGGAATTCAAACACAATAAGTAGTATTATAGTTGGTGGTAAACAATTATGTAAAAATCTAAGTTTACAAAGTTACCTGACGCCAAGTGATCTACCAAACAGTATTGATGTGTGTGGAGCAGAAGTAACCCTTCTATGTAGTAATATTACAAATGGAGAATTAAATGATTCACCTGAGGTTAAATCGAATCTCAAAGATATAATACAGAATCATAGTAAAAACACTGGATTCTTAATGTGGTTTTCAACTTATTGTATCAGTTGCATTTTTAAACCTACAACAAGATCAAATTATATGTATGCTTTTCTGCTTTACGATGAATCTAAAACACCTCCTATTCAGTATATAAAGAATATAAATGGAACGTGCATGCTTCTGGATACCATTTTAAATGTTAAGAGAAACCAGTTTAGAGAACAATATAAAATGCAGTTTTTATCATGTTCATGTAAAGATATGGACAGAAATGACAGAAAGAGACTAATGAACAGACAGAAACAAAAACAAAATTATGATCGAATGGAACCATCGAAAAAGAAAATATTGTTAGAAAAGGTACAATCAAGGTATAATGCCAATAAGCAAGATGTAGCAAGAAAGTATAAAACAATGGATAGTGACAAAAAACGAAAGTTATTGGACAAGCAGACAGAAAAATATAGAGCAATGGATAGCAAAGAAAAACAGGAGCTATTAGACAAGCTTAAGCAAGACTTCTATCGTAAGAAAAATAAAGATATACTTTCTTGTATTGAACAGTTTCAAAAGAAAATAAGAGAAGGTCCCTATTATATATGCTGTGTGTGTAACAGATGTCTATATAAGAAATCAGTCATTAAACTTAATACAGACAAGTATCCTTCTGAAGACGTATTTACAATTAAATCATCATTTGATGACAAACAATATATCTGTAAAACCTGTCACTCAAAATGTGTACAAGATAAAACTCCATGTCAGGCAATTGTAAATAATTTATTTGTTGATGATGTCCCATATGACCTAGACTGCCTAAGAAAATTAGAACAGATATTAATAGCACAGCGTATAGTATTTGAAAAAATTGTAGTGATGCCAAAAGGACAACAAAGAAAAATCAAAGGTGCTATATGTAATGTTCCAGTTCAATGTGACCAAACATGTAATATATTGCCTCGCCCTCCTGAAAGATCAGGCATTATAATGCTAAAATTAAAGAGAAAGCTGCAGTTTAGAGGTCATGTATATTTTGAAGCTGTCAGACCAGCATTTGTACAAGCAGCACTTACATGGCTGAAAGCAAACAACACATTATATAAAAATATAGTCATTGATTGTACAAACATCGGCAATGAGCACACAATTATACATCATGAAGATAGCTCTTTATTATCTGACAATGATACTGATCAAGAAAGTACTACTAGCCAAAATGTTGAAGAACTACCCACAACTAACTATAATGTAGATCATGCTGATCCTACAGATCATGACAATGTAGACAATGAAACAATAGATGAAGAGCAAGATGACCCTTTGAATGAACACAGATCACCCACTAATGAAACATGTTTACAAGCAGTTGTCCCAGATTACCCAGTTATTTTAGAAGAAAACAGTAGTAATATTTCTACTGGAAGGGAGATTTACAATGTTGCACCTGGTGAGAATAAACATCCAGTATCTTTGATGACAGATGATTTATGTGAAGAACTTGCATTCCCAGTATTATTTCCCAAAGGTAGATTTGGATATAAGACTAAAAGAAATATAACATTGTCTCCTGTTAAATATTTCAATACCAGGCTGTTACATTATAGTGGCAGATTTGCTACAAACCCTGAGTATCTATTCTTTGCTCAATTTATAATTGAACAGAAAAAAGTATCTGATAGTATAAACATAGCATTAAAGAAGGTTCGTGGACATTCTCTTACAGCTTTACAAATTAAATCAAATACAGAAATTCTAAAGAACTTCATTTCTCAAGACCAGGCCTATTTATTTTTAAGACAGATTCCCGGATCTCCTCCATATTGGCAAAAGTTTATGTACGAAGTAGTCGCAATGGTAAAACAACTTGGTATACCAACATGGTTTATGACACTATCATGTGCTGATTTAAGATGGCCTGAACTATTTCAAATCATTTCAAGAGCCAATGGTAGAAACATTAGTGATGAAGAGGTAGATGCTTTGTCTTATGACGAAAAATGCAGGCTAATTAATCTTAATCCTGTTATTACAGCAAAACACTTTCAATATAGAGTGGAAACTTTCTTTACTGAAATTTTACTGGCTAATGTGAACCCAATAGGTAAAATAGTGCATTATGCTCTTCGGATAGAATTTCAAATGAGAGGAAGTCCTCATTTACATGCATTGATATGGACATCAGACTGCCCTATACTAACCAAGGATACTAAAGAAGCTTATATAGAATATGTAGATCAACATGTACAAGCTTCCTTACCTGACAAAGACACTGATCCACAGTTATATGAATTAGTAAAAAAATATCAAACTCATAGCCACAGTAAAACATGTAGGAAATATAGAAATATTGCATGTAGATTTAATTTTGGCCAGTTCTTTACTGACAGAACTATTGTAGCTGAACCTTTACCTGATGATATGAATGATGAGATTAAAAGTAGCACATTGAACAGATGTAAAGAAATACTTTCTTCTGTGAAGCAGAAAATAGATGAAGTTCTGAATCCAAGCAAGCCTAATTTATACAACCCATGTCTTACACAAGAAGATATACTAGAAGAAGTTGGAACCAACAAAGAGGAGTATGAAGCAGCATTATCAGTATCTCCTGATTCTGACTATGGTTTACATCTGAAGAGATCACTAGATAGTTGTTTTACTAATAACTATTTCATTGCTGGTATTAAGGGATTTGCTGCAAATGTGGATCTTCAACCTGTCTTTAATCATTATAAATGCATTACATATGTATGTAGCTATTTTACAAAAGATGAGACTGAATGCTCCCAAGCTATTGTAAATGCTGCAAGAGAAGCTAAAGAATCAAATCTAAATGTCAAAGATGGACTAAAAAAAATTGGTGCTGCTTTTCTTTCGTCTCGTGAAGTTAGCTCACAAGAGAGTGTTTATCGTTGCATGCCTGAGCTTTGGTTGAGAAAGATATTTCCTAAAACTGTATTTGTCAGTACTGACATGCCAGAGAAAAGACTGAGAGTTGCAAAGAGTCAAAAAGAGTTAGACGAATTAGATGATGATAGTACAGACATATATAAGTCAAATGTCATTGAACGTTACAGTTTAAGACCGAATAATATTGTATCTGTCAATAACATGTGCCTTGCAGAATTTGCTGCTTACTATTACAAGGACTACAAAAATGATCTCTCTGAAACTGCAGATGCTCAACCAGAGGTACTCACTGATAACATAATTGAACAAGCGAACATGGAATCAAATAATAAATCTTTTCCTGGCACAATCAGACTAATAAACGGCACTGAAGTCATGAAATGTAGGAAGGTTAAAGCCGTTATTAGATATCATACTCCAAACAAGACAAAAGAACCTGAAAATTATTTCCACCATCTTCTCATGCTATACTACCCATGGAGAGTTGAAACTGAGCTCTTAGGTAATCAACAGACTTACATGTCTAAATTCTGTGAACCCAATGTCCAAGCACTAGTGGAACAAAATAAGATTATATTTGAACCAGATTCAGATGCAGTCATTGAAGCACTTGAGACATTGAGAAATAATGACATAACACTTCACTCATATGACCCTATTAATGATCAAGAAAATGATGACATTCAGTCAGAGATGACAAATCATTCCAATGATAATGAATCATTTAACAATTTACCACCAGAACATCTTGGTAATGGACAAACTAGTTCTGATCAATCCACAAGTGGAGCAATAGCAACATACATACAGCCATCTGACATTTCTGATGATGATCTTCGACAGTCTGTAAGATCACTAAACAAAGAACAACGTACAGCATATGACATTGCATTAACATGGTGTAGAACTAAGGTTAAAAATATGAATTGTATAAAACCAGAAAAAGTAGAACCAATCTATTTATTCATAACAGGTGGTGCAGGAGCTGGCAAATCACATTTAATTAAAGCAATATACCATACCTGTACAAAAACATTCAGACATGGACCAGCTAATCCTGAAAAACCTACTGTACTGTTAATGGCTCCAACTGGAGTGGCTGCTATCAATATAAATGGCACTACTATACATACTGCATTAGCTATACCTAAGGAATCAGGTGAAAATGTACCTCCAATGTCTGATCAAAAAAGAACACAAATAAGGTTATCTCTGTCTGAATTGAAATTAATAATCATTGATGAAATCTCTATGGTATCAAACACAACTTTACTACATATACATCAGAGGCTTAAAGATATTTTTGGTACACCAAGTGATCAGCTGTTTGCTGGACTTAGTATCATAGTAGTAGGTGATTTATATCAACTTCCTCCAATACGAAGAAAACCTGTGTTTGATGAGTATAAGAACAATGTATTTAACTTATGCCATCCCTGGTCAGTGTTCAAAATGATTGAGTTAACTGAAATAATGAGACAGAAGGATGACAAACCATTCACTGAGTTATTGAATAGATTAAGAACTGCAACACACACTGAGGATGATCTTAAAATTATACAATCAAGATCCTTAGATAATTCAGTGAATAATGCCAACTACCCAACACAAGCATTACACATTTTTGCTGAAAATGCACCTGTAGACCAACACAACAATGGACACTTAGAACAACTAAGAACACCATTATACAGTCTCCAAGCTATAGATCAATACCCAAAAAATGTTTCAAAACAAGATATTGACAGAGTGTTAGCTAGAGGAAGATCAGAGACTGGTGGCCTTGACTCTAAAATATTGATTAAAGTAAATGCTAGGGTTATGCTAACTGTAAACATAGACATAACTGATAGGTTAATAAATGGTCAAATGGGTACAGTGACAAAAGTAGCTATCAATCAAAACACAAACAAGCCTTCTGTCATTTATATCAAATTTGATGACCCTCAAGCAGGCATCAATGCTATACAAAACCATTCAGATAAATATGCCAGAGAAAAGAATTCTGTACCAATACAACCTGTACTTGCAAGAATAAAGATCAAACCAGGAAAACCATCTTCACCAGAATTACAAAGACTGCAGTTTCCAATTACACTAGCATGGGCATGTACAGTACACAAAGTACAAGGATTAACACTCAATGAAATTGTTGTTAGCTTTAACCTAAATAGACAAAATCATTTTAACTATGGCCAGATTTATGTAGCACTGAGCAGAGCAACATCTTTACAAGGACTGCATGTGATTGGTCAAATCAAAAACAAACATGTTAGAGCCAACCCTAAAGTACAGTTAGAATATGACAGAATGAGACAGAATTCAACTTCTACATCCAGTGTGACCAGTCAAGATACTACTTGTAGCACTCTTACTGTAGCTCTATTAAATATACGCTCATTAAGAAAACATTGTATTGATATCAAACATGATACAAGGCTTACAGAATGTGACATCTTGGCTTTGACTGAAACTCAACTCTTACCCCATAACTCAGATGACACTATCAAAGAAATTCTGCACCCTTATACACTATATAGGCAAGACCATCCTGCTGATAAGTATTTAAGCTTAGCTATTTGTACTAAAGAAAATGTTAATATACTGCAAATACAATATTTTCCCAATATAAATGGTTTACTATATAAAATATTTAACTGCAACACCAATCAAAACTTGACATTCCTTCTAATCTATAGGAAAAATAATTCCAATACAGCACAATATGTTAACTGCATGGATAATATTCTAAGAACACATAGCATTGACATCATCTTAGGAGACTTTAACTTAAATTATCTCAATCCTGAATCTAGCACCATGTCACTCAAACAGCTAATGAACTCTTATTGTTATACTCAAATTGTAAACAGTCCTACATTTATTTCAGCTGGAACTTTACTCGATCAAATATTTGTTAACCAAAATCTTCTAAACACTACTCAAAATAAGGTCATTTCAGTGTATTACTCAGATCATGATGCAGTAAAAATTGTCATTCAACACAACCATTACAATATATAAATTGACTTAGCATTTCCTCACCTTATGTTTTCTATAAAACCGAAACTCCCATCAAGCTCGTATCAATATACAAAACAATCTTACATCATGAATCCATAGAAATATGTGAAATTATAACTTAACTTACTACATTTGTACATTCATATGTAAGGTTACAAATTACCCGGGCAAATTAGCATGTCCAGCTTCTATGTTTCAATGCGAACAACAATATAATACTAAGACGATTTAAAAATAACCCATATAATTTATTACACATCCAATTCTAATCAATTACAAAACGACTAAATGGCAAAGAATCACCTAGCTACCTTGTACATCAATTGGACGACGACCCACGGACCACGGAGGGTCCACACAAGTACACAGGCGTCAAGACATTTCAGGTAGGCCAGAGCAATTATTACACAAAAAACAACTACGTTGATGTAATCGCATACAGAACTTATTTCTTCAAATGCTAACCGAACATTTTATGACAAACTAAAGCAACTAACAGTCTTTGGTACAAAGGAAATAGAATAAAAAGCATTGATAGAAAACACAAACTCTGTTAAGCGGAGTCTACACGGAAGAATGAGAAATAAAAATTGTCGCAGACTCGAACACACATTTCGTCTCGTTTATTCTTACCTTTCGAGTTTTTGCTCCGTTTCAGCTTGCAATAGCAGCTTCTGCAAGTGGAGTTTTCCTTGTTCGCGTTTACAAAAGAAGATTTTCTTGAAGATTTCAAGCCGCAAACATGGCACCCTTTACCATATCGGAACATGACCAACGCTAGGCCAAGGGGGCAGCGAAAACAAAATTTGTCCGTGAGAGACGTTTGCTGGCTCGCGGCGCACTGAAAAAAAGTATTTCCGCCTTTTCCTCCAAACAAGACGCTTCACAGAGCAAAGTTTCCGCCATTTATTTGATTTAAAATCCATTTTACATCGAAGACTCAATCAAATAAAGCAAGAAATTTTGCAGTCCCATCTTGATCGTCCGCCATTTTGTTTGTTTTTTTTCTCGTGATGTCACGAAAGGTGATTCGTCTCAGCCAATCAGACAAAAGTCACCTTTGCTGTTTGTCACTACCATCCAATAAGAATTGAGAATTCTTACTTATTTAAGCCGTTGTAGCACGTGTTATTCACATTCCAATCTTCTAGCGTTTGCAGTACGTCTAAGAAAATGTCTTCTTCTCCACAGAAAAGACCTTCTTCTCCACAGAACAGGCACCCTCCTCTTATTGGTTATGTGCATGACTTCTCCACTGTACAAAGAAACAGAAAAGACACACTCGACTTCCATACCTTTACCATACAAACATCAAGTTCTGAGAACAGAACAGGTCTTCTCTACTCGCCCAAGAAAAAGAAGTTGTTGTTAGAGAGTCAACAATCCAGAACACCAGTGAAACTACAAGATTATACGTTTACGGACGACGACAAGATTATTGTGAATGATATGACCTACATTACATCAGCTCAGCCGACGGAGTATTCTTTCCAGTATAAGAATCTGCCCGCCACAATGCCAGATCCTGTCACACTGTTAGATATTCTTAACGAGAAGAAAGAGTGGGAACTCGTCACCGTAAGGGCAAAGGTCTTATCGACAAAAGAGCCAACCACTGTGGGCTCAAAGAACTTTCGCCTTTGTGAAGGAATGATAGGTGACAACACATCTACAATGCCTATCGATATATGGGAACAACACATCGAAAAAATTAAACCAGGGAAAACTTATTCCTTCAAAGCCATCCAACTTAAAGTATGGAACAAGGTAAAGAAACTGAGCACGACCAAGAAATCAGAGATCGACGAGATAACAGATGATGCTTTGGCATCCATCGAAGACGACGCTGCTACTGAAGACCCACCAACAGCAGAGGTCACGGTAGATGAAGTATTGCAATTGGAAAAATATGCAGTATTTTACAAGTGTTTTAAATGCTCAAGGAGAATTAATCAAAATGCCACATCAAAAACTGTGAAATGCAACAAGTGTGGTATTATGAGAACCGACAAGTGCCAAACAGGAATATCATCAAAGCTCTCCGTGAACACCACAGCTAATGGGATTCTTTCACTCAACTTTAGAGATGACGCGCTGCAACAACTTCTACCAGGAGATGTAGTTGTAAACATGGATGAAGAGACACTAGCAGAAAAACTCTTGTATCTTACAAGTTTTAAGTTGATGTACGAAACCACCACATTCAACGTGATAAGTATCACAACAACCTAAAGTTACATGAACACTTGTTGACATAAACATTTTCGTTCAAATATCGTTACTGTTCATATATAACCAAGATTTAGATGATTAGGAAAACCCACAGATTTATGTATATAACTAGACTAAGACAGACTAAAGTTACATAAACAAGTGTTTACATAAACATTTTCGTTGATATATTGTTACTGTTCATATTTAACACATGAGTTTTGAAAAACACAATGATTTGTATTTGGTTCAGAGGTTTTTAAATTGTTGATATTTTGTTTTAAGTCTATCCAACATAATTTCATTTACTTTAACGATGTTAATTAATAAAGAGTATTTCATTAATGATGATAAAAGGTCTGATTGTTGCTTTTCGGTACAATTTTTAGACTGAGAATCAGGCTCTCCTTAGGGAGGGGAGGGGAGAAAGGAAGGAAAGGAGCCCTGACACAAATATATATCGAGAGCCGTGTTCTTCGATCACGACGCGATCGAAATGCTGATTGGCTAAGATGACAATACAACGCAAACCTTCGACAAATATTCAAATTTACTTTTTCAACAAGCCAAAACTCACATTTTTTGCGCGGGACTCTATATTTTTCTTCGTTTTATTGGCAAAAGCAGGTAAAGATCAATCTTTTTGAAAGATTTAAAAAAATTCTAATTACTCAAACATGCACAAAAGTATTTCTTTGTGTCTTTTGCTCGCAGTTTGTTGGTAGAACTGACGCTGTGAAATCTAAAACAAAAAGCATTTTTTCCGTGTTTTGCAATAACATAGCTCAACAATCTTATTTAGATTTGCTTAATAAAGTGTAAAGTAGGTGTTTTGTGGGAAAATTGATTCAATTCTATTCTTGTTTGTGATTTTGTGATTTTTTTATGTTTACCTCTAGTTTCCCGCTTTTTTCTTCAAAAACTCTCAAAAGTGCCTCTCATTCTCGAGTAAATATCTCAAAAACCTGCTCGGGACTAATACGTTTTCTTTACATATTTGAAATCTGCATTAAATTTCCGGTATAAAACGTTCTCTTTGAGAAAATTCTGATTACTATTAGCCAAAGTAGTCAGTGTCCTTAACTACAAATTCTGTTTTCAACTACCGGAAACAAATGCGAATGCCTTTGTTCGACCAGGACAAAATTATCAGGCCAGGCCCAAAACATCAAAAACACCGCTGGGCAGGTTTGCCTTAATGAAGCCGGGCTCCCTGTGGGGCTACTTTCCGTTTGTTTGCCCGGTCTGGGTTTCCGAGAACGACTAGTATCTTTTTGGGCTTTTCACGTCACCGTTCGAGTCCGATAGAGGGGAAGACGACATTGATCCCGCGCACGGATCTCTAGTACTCTTTTTGTTTTTTTGGGTATCCTTAGTTTTTGCATAGGAAGCGAAGGAAGCCCAAATACATATATAGTTCTTTAGCAATTGCCTGCAGGAGGGGCTAATGCAGTTATACTGTCCTACAACATTCAAAACATTCGTAATTTTTTTTTGTAATTTTAATGAACTACAAGCCAAATAAGCATTTATATAATGAAGTTCACAGAGATTTTTTCCGAATCATATTCATTTACTCTCTCTCTCTCTACTTAGCCGGAAAGTGCGTGGGTTAACGCAGTTATGCGTCTAGTTTAGTTAAATTTACAGTGGAAGTGTGGTTAACTTAAAAATATATTTTTTGACTTTAAACAGGGCAATCAAAAGTTCACATAAAGTGGCATTGAATAGCAATGTGCAATGTTATTTTTGGGGGGCATTTTCCTCATCAAAGGAAAGGGGAAATGGTAAGATCTAGAGGTACATATAAATATGTAGAATTTAGAATAAAGTATAAAGAACTCGTGATCAGAGTGAAAATATCATTTACCTATATGGTAAAAATTTCGTAAATTGTAAAACACAGTTTTTTATTTTTCCACTTTCATAGTATCCCTTCTTCATATATAGTTGTGTTATCAAGTTAAATCAAAAATTTTTCAATCGATATACATTTATATATATAAACTACATTTGTTTGTTTCTCATCTTATACATGTGCAGGAATGGAAATACCCGGTAGTTATAATAATTAGTTAATGATAATTATTTCATTTGCAGCATTGAAAAGATTTGGTGGTCCAACACGATTGTCCAAGGTCATATTCATCGGACCAAGTAACAGTGTCCAATCACTGTTGATCGAAAGATTTGAAGGTACTTATCATAATTACACACAGCGTGTTAACTTAATTAAAGCTATTAAGATAGGAGGTTGTTATTGTAATGAACTGAAATTATAAAAGAAGCTTAGCTTGGTGTACATCTTACATCCATCTCACATTTCTCAATTTAGATCATATATCTAATTTGTTTACAATAATATTTGTTGCAACTGAATATTAAATGTATTTACTTTTCCCAGGTGATGCTTTGAGACAAATCTCGGAAGAGGACCTTGCCACAGTCATGAATGGTGCCAACCAACAGAACCAGTAAACCCATGTAGCCCATTCCAAGTTTTGTTTCCACTGCAGCCGGGAAACCAGAAAAACAAATTGGTGCAATAATATTCAAATTTCCACAAACTAACCAAAGACATTATTATGTTTCAGTTCAACTCTGTTATGGCACTTAACAGATTATCAAAAAATTATGTTGTATAGTTCAGCCAAGCTTTTTAAAGAATACAGGATGCATTTTTAATGAATGAGTGTCGGTATTGCTTCATTAGGTAGAAAATGAAAATATTTAAAGACTTTTTGTATCATTGTTCTTCTTTTGTAAAGGTTTGCGTTCATATCAGGAGAGAGGCACCAAGTAGTGTACCCTCCAGTGTCTAGGGATATTGTGCAGTTAAAGGAGGGAGAGTCTTATGGGAGAGCAATGAGAGAATGGGAAAGTCACCTAGGAAATGGCTCCCTGACTTTCAAATTTTTTGTTATTCTGACAGAATTAAGCTCGTAAATGTAAGATATATTTTATTTTAAAAAAACTCAATACTAATCTAGTCAGTTGGGCCTAAGCTTTACTTTACATGTTGGTTCAAAATAATCACAGCAGAATGAAGTGGGAGGTAACTGACCTCGTAGTCATTCCTGAAAACAATCGC
>JAODFW021299409.1:0-14923 GCA_027575235.2 Palythoa mutuki | reverse complement strand
AGAGTAGGGTAGTGATCCCGGTGTTGTGGTCTGTCTGTTCTACTGAGGGCATTTCTTAATGATAATATATGTGAGCCAGAGTAGCGGACTATCTAAGCCCTCAGCTGTAAAACCTTGTACTGATTGTTGTAAAGCGCCTTTGATCATATACACAATGGAAAAGGCGCTATATAAATGCTAATCATCATAATTATTATTGTTATGATTATTGTTATTATTATGCCTGTTTTTTCTGAAGTTTAATTGCTTGTTCTAATGGCTAAAAGAAAAATCAAGCGACATGACATTCATTTTCTGAAACCTGAAAAAAGTATTGTTGTTGTTGTTGTATCTTTCATTTGAAGGTTGATTTTAAAATAAGTGTGATTCCCCTTTAACTTGTTCGCTCAGACATGGCAATTTATTAATTTGTACAAGTCATGCAGTGAAATTCTGTATTAGCAAAACTGCCGCACCTAATAAGCGTTTGTTTGTTTTTTTAATTTAAAATTACATTCTATCATGGTTCAATTCATGTAACTATTGCTAGTGTCCCTGACCAAACCTTTTAAAGGGGCAAAGGCCCCAAGCAAGTACCTGATCAAAGTGAGGCATGTGTAAGAGAGTGAACCAAGAGAAGAAGAAATTTTCACTTTCTCTTTCTCCCTACCCCAGATCCCTGTATTTATCCTAGCATCATAGCAGTTTCATGATTAGTTGAGTTTGTTAATGCATAAGTATCCCAACAACAATTTGTGTAATTCAAGTGTTATTTCAGCTTTATTATTGTTTTTTTTATCAGTTATTCATCCTTAAGAATGGTGGCAGAGGTGAGACAACACTCAAATAACAAAAAATTGGGTCCCCGTTGAGATACTTGTGTAGTAACTAACTCAACTAATTGTGAAACCTCTATGTTGACAGTGTGGTGGTCCCTGATAATGTAGTGGTTAGCAGAACAGCTTGACCTGCTTTTGACAGGGAGATGTAGGTTTGAGTCTCACTCAGGTCATGTAACCTATTTTTTCAACAATATTGTAGATGAGAAAAAAAGACAAAATTGTATGAGAAATGTTTAAATTTGTACTATTACTATAGCTGTGACACCTGATTTTAAAATATTGAAAAGTGATTTGTGCTCCTTTTTAAGTGATTTGAAGAAGACAAGAATTACCCTCAACTGGTCTTTGACACACTGACCACACTTAGCTTCATCAAACTTTTTTTAAAAGGCTACCGAAGGTTAAGTTAGACTGCAAGTTCACTATATTTCTTTTTGCTTCTAGGTAACTGGTTCAAATGACAGATTCCTGCCCAATTGGTTAACCTATAACAGTGTTGAGAGGAGACTATATGGAATTCCTCTAAATAATGATATAGGAACTAACTCCATTCTAATAGTGGCTATTGTCAAAGGAGAACTTAATCGAGGCCAGATATGTGGTTCAAAGACTTTTGAGATCACAGTGCCACCTGAAGGTGACACAATCCCCATTCCTTTAATGAGCGCAGCTCTACAAAGTGCTTCTGTTGGTGAGGATGGAACTGTGCAACTCAATAACCCAAATTTACATCATAGGATTAAGTGTTTTCCTGGAGTTCATGCATCATTTGCTTCAGTTTTAGTTAACGCTGATCTCAACCAGTTGAATGGCCATCAACGAATAAATATACTTCAACAATTGGCATTACATCTTGGTTTGAGTGCAGATAAAATTAATGCATTTTCTGACCAATTTCCAAACCCACTGATATCCAGCCTTGAATTAACATCTGTGATAGCTGCTGGTGCTGGGAATGGAAGATTTGTAAAAGGAGTTAAAACAGTCTTCACATGGGCGCTTGGCTGTGGAGCAATAAAGGTCAATGAAACTCTCATTTCGCATCTTACTAAAACTTCTCAAGATGGTACATTCAGCAACAAACTAAAGCACTCCATTTTTGGTTGGCATATCACATCAGGTATTCAAAAGACTCTTCCTAAGATAAGGGTTCGTCGTGCACCACTGATTGGTACTCCTACTCCAACAACTACAGTTGCCATGCCAACAGCAGTTTCTGTATCCAGGACAACAGTTGTTTATAATGGCAGCGTATCACTTTCAAGAGTTTTACCCAGCACTAGTTTTTCTATTAGTTTAACACCAATCAACTCTTCTTCATTACCTGCACAAACTCAGTCAACAGCAGTATCAAGTGTAGAATTAATTGCAACAATGACAATTTCGTCGTCTCCATCAGACGTTCAGACTCTTACCACATCAGACTTTATTCCAAGTATGATGGTAAATACTACAGATATAGCTTCACAATTCACTGCCACAAGTGTTGCTGGTTTAACACTCTCACCTAGTGCACTTTCAGTGTCGCAAAGTATTTTATTGTTACCCAGTCCTTCAACTAGTTTCCAGACAGCTTCATTGCCATTGACACCAAGAACCAGTTCAGTTGTGGGTGAAATAACAACTTCTATAGTTGAACCAAATTCAACCATTGGGCCGATAGTATCTACCAGCAGTACAAAGACATTGGAACAATCTTTGCATCCAACAACGTCGAGAGAATTGAATCAAACAGTTGTGATTAACAGCAGTTCTTCTTTCAACGCAGAACCAAGAACTCCATTTCCAACAACAGTTTACCAAACATCTTTAATTGACCTTACTTCCTTAAAGCCAAGTTCCATCTCTTCAACTGCAGTAGTTTCAGACATCAGTTTACACACCAGTCCAAAGACTTTGGAGCAATCTCTGCATTTAACGACGCCAACAGCATTGAATCAGACAGTTCTAATTAACAGTAGTTCCTCTTTTAACGTGGAACCAAGTACTCCAGTTCCGACAACAGTTTACCAAACAACTTTGATTGATCCTACTTCCCTAAAGCCAAGTTCTGTCTCTTCAACTGCAGCATTGTCAGATACCAGTTTGTACAGCAGTCTAAAGACTTTAGAACAATCTGTACATCCAACGACGTCAAGAACATTGAATCAAACAGTTCTAATTAACAGTAGTGACTCTTTTAACGTGGAACCAAGTACTCCTCTGCCAACAACAGTTTACCAAACAAGTTTAATTGACCATACTTCCTTAAAGCCGAGTTCTGTCTCTTCAACAGCTGCAGTGTCAGATACCAGTTTGCGAAGCAGTCCAAGGACTTTGGAACAATCTGTGCATTTAATGTCTTCAGGAGCGTTGAACCAGACAATTCAAATTCGCAGCAGTGCCTCGTACACCAGGGAACCAAGCACATTTCTTCCCACAACAATTTACCAAACAAGTTTAACTGACATTAGTTCCTTGAAGCCGAGTTCCACTCCATCAGCTCCACCTTCAATCACATCAAATAGCACAGTTGGCGTTTATTTAACTTCATCATCATTGTTCATTTCACTCAGCTCTGATGGAACAACAGCATCTGAAACAAGTTTTTCATTTGTTGCCCATCCAGACAGCAGTAAACGTTTTACATTATTTACGAACCAGACAGGTTCTCGTGCAGATGCAACCACTCTTGTTAGTTCATCCAAGTCAAGCTATATGACTACTACAGCAATGTTGGACACAACCAGTGTTATCCAAGTTGTTGAAACTTCCAGCTCTGTTTTATTACACCAAACTAAATCCAGTGTTTTTACACCAGATCTTACTAGAGTAAGTTCAACTTCAACACAGCCTTTTAATTTGTCCTCTGTTAAAATGACAAAATCAAGCGAAGAAATTGACACAACATCTCGTATTGTAGCAAGTCCACTGAACTCTACTAATATATTAATACCCAGAACAAGTTCTACAGCTACTTATCTGCTGAATAAAACTGATGCCACACAAACAGTTAATGACACAAGGAGTCCGATATTCACACTCAGAGCATCAAGTACAGTTGTCACTGTGCCAACAAGTCGGATTATTTCCAGTCTGCAAGTGAGCTCCACTGTTCAATTAGCTGAATCCATATCACCTACGTCATCAAGGTAAACTTTGTGTAAACAATGTATTGATCCTTTAGCTATCTAGAAGTTTCTAGATTTACGAAAAATGGGAAAGTACGTGCAACTTACCGCCGTAACTTACCACCACAAAAAATTCAGTCTAAATCCCGGAAAAAATGCTTGTTTAAAAGACGAAAAACAAACTTTATAGTATGAGGTGGCTTGCGGTAATACAAGATGGAGAGAGGAGTAACTTTGTCACGCCCGCACAAAGATGCTTGCTATACACACCAAAATGCCTTTGCTTGTAAATACGGTTTATGGTTCCCGTCCATATGCTGTAAATGCTTAGTCTTCAAGTTTAGGTAAAGGCTAATTGTCTTCGCGAGGACATTCGTGAATTACTTATTTTATCAGATTGATCATCTTGTTTGCAGTCCGTTTTGAGCAAGGAAAACAAAAACACCAGATGCAATATTGTTTCTGCACATGTTCATTTTTGCCCAGGATCAATAAGGTGGTATGAATCATTTTTGTGTGGACAGGCAATAACGATATGATATATGATGTAAAAACGATCATGTGGACAGAGATCTTTTTATTTGTTTATAAAGCATCTTTTTGTGGACGTTATCTTAGCCCCAAACTTGATTGCGACTTTATTGTGAAAGCATCAGCACTCATATCTGTTTTTTTAATCAAATTTATCTCGAGCATCCCTCACATTTGAAAATAACCCTTAACTTAGGGAGATTGATTATCCCAGGAAACCTTGAAGTAATGTCGATAAACAAATTTTCATCTCCATGGGAATTTGTGAAAGCTGACGTGATGCTCTGACGAAGGGATAATGCTCGAAACGTCAGCTTTCACAAATTACCACGGCGATGATAATTTGGTTATCGACATTACTTCAAGTTTGTATCTACTCGTCGACGCATTGAATAGTTTTTTTAAAAACTATTTACTGAAACCAGTAAACCTTGATTTTATGAAGTAACTAAAGACATCACTGCACATATTAGTTGATGAGTTCACACTAACTTTAATGTCAGGGCATACATGTCAATTAGCATTTAACTGCATCAAACAATCATATAAACAGTCTTTACAAAAATGTAAATGGAAGTTAGGAAAAACTGATGTTATTTACAATGTTAACAATATTATGAGTCATATGCATGATGGAACAGAGGATAGCAAACCTTACAAGTTCCTAATAATTATTTTTCATGGCATTCCTATGTTACAGTCAAACGAGACATTTTTTAATGACAATCTTGCACACTTCCACCGCAACATTGGTGTTTTGATTTACAATTTGATCGGGAGGAAGTTGCAACCTGCGCAAGCAAGTTGCTCAATTTATTTTGTACATCGTGGCTACAACTTTTTGTGATTGATTTCTCTCGAAAATGTTTCGAGTATTGTCATTAAAAGAACACCCGGTAACTTAAATGCTATGTTGATTAACCTGTCTAATCTCTGCATTTTTTTTTCATTTTTTCAGGATTTTTGTCACAGTAAACCACACAGAGTCACAAGGTAAGCAACTAAACGTACTGATTCGAAGAATACTATATTACCAAAACCAGCTCATCATGAGCTTCTGCTAAAACATAATATTTGAGACCAGATGAGAACTACACATGGATTGAGTTTTCTCAGTAAAAGTGGGAAATATGGGATTTGCGCAAAGTGCAAGATAGCAAAACTAATGAGATATGCCAGATGTTGGAATTGTTGTTTTAAATTTATAAGTTTGTTAGCATTCAAATCAAATGACCCCATGAACGATTTCACATTGATTAAAGAACAGCTGTAACCAGGTGATCGTCTGTCAGAAACTAGAATCTCTTAACTCGACTTATCTTAGTTTGTTTCCCCCAAGTGCCATTGTGAGCTGCGTGAGCTTTCTGGAAGAACGTAACAGTGATTGAAGGTTTATCTTCAATTTTGAGTTGCTTTGATATATCATATATTTTTTACACGCCCAACTGTTTTCCCTTTTTAAAAATACGATTCGCCAAAGGTTAAAACCATTTCAGTTCCTAAAACTTTTATATTATTTTGTAAAGGCTTACATCAAAGGTGTTACGAGTTTTATTGGTGTTTTCCTGTTTTAAAGAATCTCAATGAAATTTTTTATTGCGGCATCTCAAAACAGCAAACGGTTTAACGATAAAAGTTCTCATGTAGCAAACCTTATTACTTGTGTCATTTGTGTGCTTCTTGTGTACATTGATTTTATTACAATATGACTTCTAATTATGAGTTTTTATTATGATGATTTGTCTTGCTGTTCTTGTTTATTTGTACGTTTTCTAACATAAACAAATGTCTGTGAAAAAGGTAACGGTTGTGTGATCTCACAGGTGAATTCTTTTCTGTCTTGTTGTCTACAGTTCTGAGTGCTTCATTGTCAAACAGTACACACACCCTTGCATCAGAGTCTGCAGTAACTTTATCATTGACATCATCAGTAGAGGCTGTAGAGTCTATGTCTGTTAGTCCAATGTTGAACAAAACAACCGTAGCAGTAGTTACTGAAAGTCCAATCTCAACAATACAAAGTCCATTCATCACTTCAACCACCATTAGCAAGACACAGGATCTATTTACCAATTTTAGTGTGTTGAGTTCATCAGTCTCTTCAGCCATCATTAGCAAGACACAGGATATATTAACTACGGTCTCTTCAGCAATCATTAGCAAGACACGGGATCCATTAACCAGCTTTAGTACGTCAAGTCCATTGGTCTCATCGGCAATCATTAGCGAGACAGATCTCTTACACAGTTTTAGTGTATCAA
This sequence comes from Palythoa mutuki, assembly GCA_027575235.2. Classification (NCBI taxonomy): domain Eukaryota; kingdom Metazoa; phylum Cnidaria; class Anthozoa; order Zoantharia; family Sphenopidae; genus Palythoa; species Palythoa mutuki. Next base: position 8,200 of record JAODFW021299409.1, on the reverse strand, counting down.
GTCCATTGTTCTCTTCAGCAATCATTAGCAAAACGGATTTCTTTCCCAGTTTTACTACGCCAAGTCCATTGGTCTCTTTAGCCACCATTAGCAAGACAGAAGATTTCTTACTCAGTTTTACTGCGTCAAGTGCATTGCTCTCTTCATCCACCATTAGCAAGACAGAAGATCTCTCACTCAGTTTTACTGTGTCAAGTCCATTGGTCTTTTCATCCACCATTAGCAAGACAGAAGATCTCTCACTCAGTTTTACTGTGTCAAGTCCTTTGGTCTTTTCATCCACCATTAGCAAGACAGAAGATCTCTCACTCAGTTTTACTGTGTCAAGTCCTTTGGTCTCTTCAGCCACCATTAGCAAGCCAGTAGATCTCTTACCCAGTTTTACTGCGTCAAGTGCATTGGTTTCTTCAGCCACCAGTAGTAAGATAGACAGTCTCTTAACCAGCTTTAGTATGCCAAGTCCGATAGTCTCTTCAAAACATAGCGATAAACTCAAAACAAGCAGTGCGAATGTGACAGTCACACCATCAGTGGGTCTTATTGAATCAACCTCAGCTGTGATAATTGTGAAGTCATCAAGTCCAGCAAAGACTTCCAGCGACAGTGCAATGTTTGTACTGACCACTACTTCCCTCAGTACCATTCAGTTGGTTTCTCCTTCACCCACTGACTATAGATCAGCTCTTGTTACTCATGTACCAAGTGGCTCGAGTTCTACGATAGCAGTTACCAACTTATCAGTTACTAGTGACGTCATGAAACCTTTCTCAACCCCAGTCCCCACACAGCTGTCTAGTTCTAAGCAATCTGCAGCCGTCAGCAGCGAGGTTCCCACCATAGTCACGAGCTCTTTGCTACCAACAACTGGTACAGGAATCAGCGTGTTAGAGACCACTTTTGCCACAGGTATTATTAGTGTTGGTTCTCAAATACTTGAATACAATATATTTTCATTATTTTACAACAATGTTGTCTGACAAAGACAAGATTTTTTATCATGCTGACACACTTGCATGTACTCACATATGAAACAGATAAAATCTTGTTGAAGATATCCACGTCCTTATCAGTTAAATACATAGTATTTTCTATAACACATCTTCTTTCCTCCTTTCGCATTATCTCTAGCAGCGATTCTGGTATTTTTTTGAGCACAGAGATGCTAAGTTGAAATTTTAACATTTGCGAAGCAAGTGGCGAATCAGTGCAAGTTGCATAGTTACTACTGATGTTAACATCCATGCAAGCTGTTCCATAACTTTGCTGATGCTGATCTTAATCATTCATGAACGTGCAAAGGGTTTATGAAGCCTTCTTCACTTGTCTAAATAACAGTAAATCCTAACTCTGGCAAACTAAGTGTACAAAGCACTAATAATTATTGCTATTGTATGATTCACTTGCACTTTTTGTTTCCAAGTTTGTTTCTCACTCTTCTGTGTGTTCTTCATACTTGATATTTGACAGAATCATCTAAAAAGTATTAAAGTGGGAAATAGTCTTATAAGAACTGAAACACCGAGATTGTCCACGGCCTCTTTAATTGTTTGTCTTTGAAAATACAAGTTTTTATATTTTCAGAACCTGGTCTCTTCTTGTTTCTCGTTCAAAACTCTTTTTCCATTCTTCTCTTTTTTCTTGTTATTAACCTGTTTTCACTCGGGAAGGTGCAGTTTAGCACTAAACCAGAGATGTTGTGACTTCTGTCTTATCTTAATTGTCTGTCTCTTTTTTGTCAAGGTATACATAGCATTACACAATCTTTAGATGTTATCGAAATGACGCATTCAGCTATAAAACTCTCCAAATCCTTGACTTCTTATTTGACAGATGCTGACACAGTGACACCAACATCAAGAACGGGGTTATCAACACAATATTTAAGCAGTACAATAAAAAATGAGATCAGTTATTCAACGAGATTAACTACGGGCATGCCAAGCATTTCGTTAGTGGATACTAGTGCAGTTTGGAGGTCTGTTAGGTCGATGGAAAGTTCAGTCGGAGTTGCAACAATGGCATCCATCGCACCATCATCTCCCATCAGTGATGTTTCAAGCACAGTAAATTCGAGTAATATTTTAGCGTTTATCAGTACAGTTAGTACTGTAGCAACGAATGGTACATCGTTTGTAACAACACATTTATCAGACCTAACTTCAGCTCTGTCAAGAATTCACTCAACTGGTGCTACGCTAAGCTCAGAACAACATGTAAGCCCTATGAACACTGCACAATCTTTATCAGTTTATGAAACAGGGTCGTTCATCAAAGTTGCTACAAGTTTGTCATTTCAGGAGACACAGGAATACACTGGCACCAAAGAATGGAGCCTCAATACTCCCACCAGAGATATATCTGTTAGTAGTGATATGAAGCCAACATTGACCTCGGGGATGGTCTTACTTACATCAACAACGACTGAACTGTCTTTAAAGAGTTCTCGACATTCTTTCTATAAAGCAAGTAACATTACAGCTTCCCATTTGCCATCTACAGTGTTTTCGCCAAGTGTCACGCAATCCAGCCTCTTACAGCCACTTCAAACAACATCTACCATGCCAAACTATACTACACCAAGTGTCACACAGTCTAACTTGTTACAGTCACTTCAAACAAAATCTACAATGCCAAACTATTTTAAACCAAGTGTCACACAGTCCAGCTTGTTGAAGTCATTACAAACGAAAACTACCGTTCCCAATTATACTACATTTAGTGTCACAGAATCAAACTCATTACAGTCACTGCAAACGAAATCTACCCTGATAAACTACACTGCAGTTTCAACACTTCAACAAATCACAGCAACTACTTCAGTGTTGATGCATACAGTCTCCAAAAACATTTCACCCGAAAAAACAAGTGTTGCGTCTCAATCAGTCAATACAATTTCTCTCCAAGAGGTTAGTTTATCCAGTCAGTTATCACTGATGTCAGCGGCCTCAACCAAACAGGCTTTCAGTCCCGGTCAACCTGAAAAATCTCCTCAAAAGAGTACATCGATGACATGGTCAGCGGATATCGTCAAGACAAGTATGCATGGTTATTTTGTTAAACATGTGTTACTTTCCGCAACAGTAGCTTTGTATATTTCTGCTGCTGCTTTTGGCGGATCTTCACACACATTTTACTTGTTTTTCTCTTATTGAAATCTGCCACTCTAAACTTGGTGATCACATGACTATTGATCTATTAATCACTCAATGCAAAAGGTTGAATATTTTAACTTTGTTAGGTGTGTGTGTCATTTGGTGGTGCATATTTTTCTTTTCAATTTGTTGCCGACTGATCGCAACTTTGTTAACCTTCTGCTTTTCAAAACAGGCCTACTAACTTACCAACGTGTTATAAAATATCGAAGTGACCAAACGAGCTAACGGCCAATGAGTTTTTTTGTTTAACAGCCTGAAAGCAATGCATTTTACTTGTAATCCAAAATGTAAAAGATGACTGCACTTGTTTCCTTTTCTTCATGTTTTAAATTTAGTTTTAAAATCTGAAGTGTTTCTTTATCACGTTTAAAATTAGGTTTGACTGACAATAGACGCCCTCCTCGGACTGCCTTAATGTTTTCCCAATACAGTCCTCTTGGGAAATATTATGCTGAATATTCTTTCGTGTCTTTCTCATTACCGCATATGAAACAAATTATCTCATTTCCCAAGAGGACTGTATTGGGAAAACGTTTAGGCAGTCCGAGGAGGTCTATTCATTTGCTTTCTGCCATTTCCAGGAAAGGGCCTAGGAAATCCTGGAAAGTCCTGGAGTTTTTTTTATCTTAGCCCTGGGAAATAGCAAGTAACTACATTTGAACGTAGTGGTCTCAACTAGTTATGAAACTGGATACCTTTCTTTATTCTACGTTTTTGTTCTCTCTTTCCCTGTCGTTATATGGCGTTGAGAGTACACAGATAACAAAAGGCTTTGGGTTGTACATAACAAATGGGTAATATGCCTATCGATACATCACAACCTTGAACAAAAGATTGTAATTCCTCGACATGAAACAAAGTAACATTCTAATCTTCTTTGTAGTTTGCTTGTTTTACAACTAACTTTCATTTGAAGAAAATCCCTGGCAAAGTAGTCCATTTTGTTATTTTTTTTTGTGGAGGACGATCAAGTTGGTGACTTTTTGTTGATTCGAGCCATAGTGATTTCAAACGGTTTTGTGAACTTGTTGTGAAAGTAAAGTTCTAATTAAAGTTCTAATTAATTCTAATTTGAAAGTAAAGTTCTAATTCTTAGTAAAGACCTCGAGAAAAGTAAGAAAAACCCTGGATTTTTAAAATTTTGAAGGGGTACCAATCCTGAATGTTATGTACTCTCGCCAGCGATACTATTTGTAGATGCGCGCATAGCACGTACTCGGTATAATGGTAGATGACTCAGTCGCGTTCAGCCATTTTGGTGTGTAGCCATGTTATTTCCAGTTCCTAGTGCATAACAGTGAGCGTTATTTCTTCAGAGGATCTAATTGAGCAAGCAAGTGGCATTTCACTCAAATTTAGTATGGGAAGCAAAGTAAATCACTGTATTGTGACGTTGGGATCAAAAAGACTTTGGAAAGAAAGCAAATTTTCCAATACAATATTGAAAAACGTGAAATGGGGACCAATTGGAAGAAGGGGACCAAAATTTGTTTAGCGAACCCCTGTTTTTTGGAGGCATTTATTAACAACAACAACTTATTGTACCCTTATTCTTACTCCATCCATTTTTTTGTGGAAAAAAATTTAAATATCTTGGGGTACCAACTTCCAAAAATAACTTGAAAGCTAAAATTGCTTATTAAAGTAAACTTTATTACTGCTTCACTACTAATGACTTAACACAAGCCAAAAACATGGTCTGTTCAGAAGAATATTTTTACTTTACCTTATTTTTATATTGAAGATGAAGAGCCATATTTTACTAATTTCCCCACTACATTTTATCATTTTTTATAGGTTCAACTTTCTCGCCGTCTATTTTACCTTCTGTTGCCAACGTATCTGCAGTTAGCTCACCAACTTTTACGGTTATTACAACTTCCATTGGCCCAACACTGTCACCCAGTACTGGTCCCACCACACCACCAAATAATAAGCCGGTACGGCTCAACGATATTGGACGATTGGAAGCAAAAGTTGGGAAAGTTTTTCGCTATGTCATACCACGTGACATCTTCTATGATCGAGAGGATGGTGACACCAGAAACTTGACTCTATCGTGCCGTCTTTTACTCCAGGGAGTACTACCAAGCGATTATTGGTTACAGTTTGATAGCAAACGACAAGAACTGTATGGACTTCCTTTGCCTTTGGACTACGAGAAGTATTCGGGCAAGGAAGAGTACGAGAGATATGTGCTAACTGCTCATGATAGCCTAGGACTGACTGCGCGTGACGTATTTCAAGTTGTCATGATTGTTGTGACAGATACGGTGACACAGCAACTTAGTATTAGAACTTCCAATAATTACACTGTTTTTACTAGTAATGTCACGCAACGGCTTGACCTGGTTGAACGAATAAAAACTTACTACGGTGACAAGGACACTTCAGCAATACGAATTGTATCTGTCACGCAAGGATCCCTTGTCATGACATGGACTAATGATACTTTGCCGAGTGACAAATGTGACAAGGAAGCTGTGCAGCAGATATCCTCAAAAACGATTTTATCGGAAGGTGAAGTCAACCCAGCGTTCAGAAATGCGTTACAACCAGAGTTTCCCATTCAAATTGCAAAAGAAGAACGATTTGGTGTTTGTAATGAGACAGAAACCTTCCCAACTGTCCCAGCAGGTGGTCAGCGGTCAACTTCAGAAGTGGACATGTGGTTGAAGCACGTGCTTCCGGGAATCCTTGTTGCTCTGCTTTTAATTATCCTTGCTTTGATACTTGTGTTTTACCTTAGGAGACGGCGGCCAAAACCTTCAAATCCAGAGAAGAAAACTTACAGAAAAAGGAAACCAATCGTTCTTGGTGAAGAGATTGAAATGAAAGCTGTCCCAGCCAAACCACTCATTCTTCCTGATGATGACTTCAGTTGTCCACCATCTTATCTCTCGGAGACCTCTCTCGACAAGCCACAACACTATGATACAGACGACGAGGATGAAGTAGATTTTGCTAACAAAACTCCTTCAATAAGATATGAACCTCCACCGCCATTTTATCCTACTTACGAAAGTCCACGTGACACTCCTCCACCTTCTTACAAGCTGCCCCCTCCGTACAAGTTTTAGATGTGATATGGACTCGTGAATCTCCACTATCAATTTGTCCTCCTTATGACAGACCATGTGACACTCCTTCGCGTACTTATAAGATGCCCCCTCCGTACAAGTTTTAGATGTGATATGAACTCGCAGTTTGTTTAACCACAAGTGTGTGTTGTACAGTGATTCATAGGCCCAATCCACATTCATACGTTTGAAAACGTATACTTTTTTATCCGTTGTTGCCTTCCGTACACAGTAGAGACCTTAAACAGTGAGAACGCCGACAACGACGAACTGCATTTCTTTGCCTTCCAGGAAAAACATTTAATCGTTTTCAGTACATAAAGCTTAACACGGAGAAAGCAAAACCCTAATGATCTGCAGAAAGAAGTAAAGAGCTAATCTGCACTGACTATATCGGCGGTTGAAAGAGCTTGGGCCGGCTGCCACGTAGGCTAGTAAAGAGCCAATCAGATATATATTTTTTGCGAGCCGTCGTCGTTGGCATTGTCGTCTTCGTTGCTTAAGATCTCTACTAATACGATCGAAAACGGAGGTTTATGTCACCGAAAACAAAGGTTTTTGAAAACGTTTCCAGAGTGTAGGAGGTGCAGCGTTATAGTATAAAAGGGCAAAAAAAACAGCTTTCAAAAACGCTTACATCACTGCTCACTTTGAGTATGCGCAGTGTAGAGAAAACACAGTCAAGCAAAGCCTGGGGACCAGAACTGATGTTTTCTTATCCGTTTTTGTGGTCCAGAGTGGACCGTCAAAAACGCTTAAAAAGAATAGTGGCGACGTTTTATGCGTTTTTGTGAAACTGAAAACGGAGGTTTTCAAAAGCACATCCGTGTGGACAGGGACTTAAAATACAGAACTGGGACGACATTTTTATCTTTTTGAATTTGTGAGCCAAATTTGTCCCGAACTGCAAAGTTGCATTAAATGAAGATTATAAGGCTTAAATTAAGTATTATGCATGCAGATATTGAACAAAGACTGTCATTTAAAAATTTTGTTGGATATCTGCGCATCTAGGCTTGCCAACAAATTTAGAATTATAGAATTTTTAAAATGTGAAACCTTTCATGTAAGTAATTTTCAAACCAAATTAGACAGCTGATGTGCGTTTTATAATTTTTTATTTTTTATTTCAAAGTGCGAAAAATCGATCTTTCAATTTTCATGGGAGGTTGAAATTTGTAAATCTCTATAGGATTAAATGCCAAATCGCTGAAAACCAAAATACTACGTGTACATAAAAGAAACATACTAGAAAAAGTTTAATATAACTTCAAATAAAGTACCAAGTACTGTTTTCATTTGTTCCAGTGTTATTTTTTTACTATACAGTATTTGATACGGTGTTAATATTGCTGAAAGTAGAAACCAGTTAAAGTGATTTATAAGAGGCAATTTTTTGTGCAACCTGTCTCGCCGAGAAGAGTCGGGGTTCAAGGGAATGAGTCCTCCAATCAGTATGGAACAGCTTTAAGTTAGTATACCCTTTAAATGCAAGCTCCATAGCTAAATGTGGCCTATGACGGTAGTGGTACGATTGATGATGATGATGCTGCTGATGATGATGAGGATGATGGTAATGAATGATTATGGTCATGATGGCGATGAATATTATGATACTGGTGATGGTTGATGATTATGGTGATGATGGCAATGATGATGGTGATGATGATTGTAATGGTTAATGATTATGGTGATGGTGATGATGAATATTGTGATGGTGATGATGGTGATGGTTTATTATGATGGTGATGATGATGGTGATGATAAATAGGATGGTGATGGTGATGATGATGATGATAGATAGGATGGTGATGATGATGATGATGATGATAAATAGGATGGTGATGATGATGATGATGATGATAGATAGGATGGTGATGATGATGATGATGATAAATAGGATGGTGATGATGATGAGGATGATAAATAGGATGGTGATGATGATGAGGATGATAAATAGGATGG
>JAODFW021298402.1:0-14930 GCA_027575235.2 Palythoa mutuki | reverse complement strand
GACGAAACAGCTGTCCACGGTTGCTAACGTTACTTGCATTGTAGTTACACGGGTGAAGCTGGTTGTACGCATGCGTGTTGGTTCCGGCCAAACCGTGGAGCAGAGTTCGGGTGGATTTTTCTTAAAATGTTGTAGACATAAATAAAGTTGCTACTTTTAAGTAATTTAAAAATTTGGCCGCTTGCGCACTTTCCGATATAATGTCAATATCAGACATATTCGCTGCTCTTCTATAATGATAATAATAATAGCAATAACAATGATAATAATAATAATAATAATAATAATAATAAAGAAATAATTTCTGATCAATAAAAATAGTATTAATGATAATAATTGCAATAAAAAAAGTAACTCAACTGTTCTAGCAAGCAAAACGTGGTAAATGAGAAAATTAAAAGAGCAGGACACTGTTGATTCAGTTGTTATTGCAGTCAGAGTGCCAACGAAACTAGCCACCGTTATACGGAATTTACAAACGCATAGCTAAGATTTTTATGGAATACCACTTCCGTCATTGAAGTAGCATTGTTAGTTTAATATCAATCATTGAAACAGTGGGTAACTTGCAAAAAAAGTGTTTTCACAAGAACTGATTGATCACAGTGGGTAACTTGCAAAAAAAGTGTTTTCACAAGAACTGATTGATCACTAATAACATCTCCACTCGACTTTTGACACAATTTTTCAACAGAAACAAATAATAAAATTGTCAAAACGTTACCACAGACTGAAACTTACTGAGCCATCTGTCAGTCTAGAAAGATGCTAGAGAGTTGACTTTGGGAAGTTTTGCTTTAAGATCAGACCATGCGGGTGAGGTTATTACTTAATACAGAGCATATGATGTTTTCATAACCAACAGCTCGATTTGATTAAGTTTTTCATTTTACTATCTAGTTCTGCCACTCTTTTTCTCCTAACTGTTAAAAGTGAATGAACTGGAATACACTAGAAAACTTTACTTGAACCGTCTATTACCGTGCAGATTCTTTGTTGCATTCTGCAGCGGTTTGGTTATTTTGTTATAAAAATTACTGAGCAGAATAACTTTGAAAACAAAATATCGTGGATATGCTTTGTTTGGGATGTATTTTATAGATGAAAACTGGAAAGTGTGAATCCCGTTTAACTTGAATTGTTGTTTCGTGTTCCATATACAGATTCCCTCCTAAAACACCCGCTGATCTGGTCCATTGTCATTCAAGCTACCTTGCCAGCTGTTCATTTATAGCTGAGGCTAGTCTTAAGAAAGACACATTCAGAGCTGGACACGAGGTGCTCTCACTAGGGACCGACCTTAAGGTGCGTAGTCAAACGTAACAGATGTTTAGTTTGATAAATGGCCATTTTCAATGGTTCCCAGATGTAGATTCAATGTTTTTATCACTGTGAAAAAGAAACGCACTTTTTATGCATTATAAGCTCAAAGTTCACGAATTCATAAACATAAACATGGATAAACATTTTCATTATCATTGCTATTCACGAATTCAGTTCATTGCAAGCTCTTGTACGGCAAAAGGTAAACATTATGCTAGTTTCAAGTTACTTTTTTTTATTTTTTTTCTAACAAAGGTTATTTTCTTGTGAAACTAAGAGGCAGTCTGTTGTTCCTGGTGCAATCGAGAAACCCTACACTCGGTACAAGTGACTTGCTTATACCGGGGAACATAACTGTTTTCTTGCCAATAGCATAACGGTCGAATTTGTTATTCAATTTGCAATTGAATGGCACTTCGCTCACCTTATTGAATCTCAGGAGGTGACTGAGATTACCCACAAGGGTTTTCTGCTGCCCATCAGTTATCGGAGCATAATTGCCGTATTCTTTCGCGTATTTTGAGTAGTACTAGTCAGTTTTAAAATCAAAATGAGCAGGGCTCGGAGTACTCACGTCAACAAGACCTACAATAAGTCAGAGAACCAGTTCATTTTACCGGCCCAAGCTTCGTTTATTCTTGATTTCTACCACAAATTGAACATAAGTTGTTTTTAAATTGTTCCTGTGTTAACGATAAATATCTACGGAGTAATGAATTTTAAAACTGACCTCGAAAGATTGCTCTCGCTGATAGTGAACGGAAGAATGACTTGCAATACAATACCTTTATTACTACTAGATGTCTGGTGTATGCATTTGTTTTCCCAATAACCAACAATTCATGCTTGCATTTGCAATGAAAATTTAAACCTTTTTTATCAAAAGAAAGCTCGTGCTCTCTTAAAGAAAATGTTTTGTAGTTTAGTCAATTACAAGCTCCCCTCTTCAAAAACGTTTAATTACTGATCCTGACACAAACCATACTTAGGATGATTACTGTACTTGTCAGGCGCTCTCGCTAGGAAAAAAAACACAGTGTTAGGTGGGGGAAATGGAATTTTCGGTTCAATCGCTATGGCCATGGCTATACTTATATCAGTTTTGCCAATTTTTTGATTGAAACTTGTTGCAAGTAGGATAATTTTGTGCAGGTTTGTTAAAGGACCTCAACGCCGCACGCGCGCTCCTGTGGCTAAGTACCGTAGGATGTTACAGCTAATTTAAAAGTCATGTGTTCGTATCAGAACATTACACAAGAAAAACTGACTACAAGCCGTTCAACTTTTCAGTTAGAAAATATATTGTTTTGGGCATACATTTATACATTTGTGCAATAAAAGTTAATGCGAGAAGTCATTCTGTATTGATGTTAATATTTCGGCTGTCATCCGACAGCCATCTTCACATTATGGTATATTATTTGCACCAGGTGTTGTAAATTAACACTTTTTCAACTGAATGTGGCTAGAAATTTCGAGATGCAACTGCAAGTGTTTTACTCGTTTAAATATAAGTACTCAGGTTTGATATATTTGGCTGTCTAGCAAATCACCGACAACAAATCAAAAAACATTCAGTGTTTATTCAGTTCTTTCTCGAAGTTGTTCAATAAAGAGCATAAAACTCATTTAACAGGTTGGCTTTCTTGCTGAACACTAACATATGAAAATTCCCATTACGTGGCTACTGTTTGGAACACTACCAATTAAAAGAAATTCGTTATTACAGTTTAAACATAATAAAATTAACTCATTATTACTGTTCATATATATTTTTTGCTTCTAGTTCTAGATTGTTCTTGATCTCGTATTTCTCGATTTGCGGCATGAAAAATATGCATAGAATCTGTGTATAACTGTATGTTGTCCGTAAGCATATTACCCACGTGATTTGTTATCAGTTGAGAAATATTCTCCTCTAATTGGATTAAGAAGATTTGCAATCATCATAAATCAGATAAATAAAAATGTTTCGGCACTCGAATCAACATATGCAGATTATATAAACCACTAACTGATATTCAAAACAATAAAATTGAAATCCATAGTTTTTATTGATGGAAATAATTTGAGAATTGCCTTTTATTTTTCTTCATTGCATACACAGTAATTAGCGGAATTCCTTAAAATCTAAAGCCGTTAACCATCAATTGAAATCTTGCGGTTGGATACTAGTGTAGACAATCACTGAATCAGCTCAGCGACAACCTGCCTAGACAAAGCCATCAGCAAGGCAGCACGAGACCGCGCTAAATCTAAACCTACTTATAGTTATTGTCAACTGAATACCCTACCTAATGAAAATTTTTGGTCTAAAAAACGAAATACGGAAGCATATTTTTACCAAAACTTGCAATGTCTTTTACCTCGCGTGTTTCATCAGCAAGTTCTGCTAGTTTCGAAATCCAGTTGAATCCGTTGAAGAGAAAACAATCGGATCCTTGTTTTCAACTACTTTCGGTTGTGTATGGATTAATACTTATTTCCTCCCGAGTTTCTCCGCTGTTAATGGCGATGTGGGGTCGATGTTGCTTTGTTACTTTAATTTATCGAATTCCAAATCCATTACGTCATCTTTATAATCGATCTCAGTTCGTAAACGAACATGTTTGATGCAAGCACGAAATATGAGTATAATTATATTTGATTTTAAAATTTGAAATCTTCAACCTTCTTATACCTTTGAAGACTTTTACAACAGATAAAAAATGGATTTTAGAAAATAAGTCGATCGCTCATATTTGCACTGAATTTCCAAGAGCGCCTTATGGTAACATGTTAGGTCGATCGATGTCGAATGAACGATAATTGCTCAAATACGGGGAAATTTTTCTCCCAAAAATATCAAAACAGGTGGAATTCGAAGAGCGTTTTTAAGTTCTTGTAACACAGTAGAACACCAAAATCTAATTATTTTTATATGCTTTTTAAAAATAATAAATCAAGTCAGCTATTAAGCCAATGACATTGTTGGCCAACAACACGCAACATTGTTGGCCTTGTTGACACTTATTGCGTATAGTTTGAAGTCGGTTACACTGGGGCAACAAGTCCCAACATTTCTATTGTTCTGTGACCGGCGAAGCGAAGTGCAAGAATGTTGCCCCCGTTTGCCTGAGCTGAAACTCAGAACAATGTTGGCCTCGTGCACACTAATCTCCTTCGCAGCCGTTGCTGTGTATGTGTCGGGCTTCCTGGGCCACAATAGTCCCACGCAACAACGGTACGTGCACACGTCTGCGCACGCGCATCGCCGGATTACTGTACCAGAATGCATTGCTTCTTTAAACGATCACCATTAATTTTGGGAAATCTTGCGTTCGTTTGCATGCATCACGCGACAACTGCAAACATTTTTTTGGTCATTTTGGAATTTATTGCGTCCGTTTTCATGGGTCTTAGAAGCAGAGAAAAACCGGCTGAGTTTGGTAGAGAGTTCTAGGTTCTGAAGGTTCTAGGGAAGAAAGAATAAGAAAAGGCTGATATTTTATTGCTTAGCTATCTGTATTTGAATTGATACAGCATTTGGGAAATTCAGTTGTTTTCAATCGCTGAATTCTGTTTGGTGCAAACCATCTATACAATTATTATGTTTACCATATGACATGATAACCTTCAAAACTGTAACGCGGGCTATCACGTCATTTCGAATTCCACTTTATTTGTTGTATCTGTTGGCCTCTGCCCTGTTCTCGGCAAAGCCATCGCGACTTAAGCCTTGGTTTCGACATTTCAGTTATACAGAGACTCACCGGCGGCTGCATTCATCTTCAGCACGAGGGGATGAAAGGAGTTCCTGTTGGTACCATGGGACATCTTGATGGTTTCTTGATCAGTTCTTAAATGCGATTTCTGGAATTCTGAAAAAGGTTTTCATTCTTTCATCCATTCCGCTTGCTCTGCATTTGATCTGGTTTTTTTTTCCTTTCGTCCCCTTTACATTTTTTTTACGTAGAAGCCATCCAGAAATTTTCCTGACGCTTGCGAAACTTTATCCATTGGAATTTTTTTCGTTCTTTTTTTTTTTTTACCTTTTATACATTGAGCCCCTTCAACCTTACTTAAGGATCAGCATTACCCGCATGTGTCGAAACTTTGTGTGGACGGGAAAGCGTGGAGGAGGTAGAATCCTCCACTGCCCGGTCGTAACACCATTTGTAATGGGGGCTATCACGTCGCATTCCACTTTATTTGTTGTATCTGTTGGCCTCTGCCCTGGCCTCGCCAAAGCCATCGCGACTAAGCCTTGGTCAGTGCAGAGGATCAACCTGCTTTTACAACAGCCTCAACCAAAGGAGGCAAAATTGATCTGCGCGTTTTACCATATCAATTGCAAACAATAACCTCAACACACAGGGTCACAGCGTGGTTACGATGCCACATGACAAAATGTATTACGCGCTATTTTTATTATAAGAACAACAAGGCTCAAATTTGCCAAAGTTTAAGAACAATTTAAGACCAAGCTCAAGCTGAGACTTGATAGTAGTATAGAGTGAACAGAATTAGGACTTTTGACTTGACACATCCTAAATAAATTACTTTTTTTGTATTCTAAACCATGAATAAAGTGCTGAGCAATCTTTTGTTTTGAACGACTTGCCGTGTACTGATGAGTCTGCCACAGTCGGGTGAATTTCAAATATTTCATGGTCTTAGTGTTTTTAATCTACCTGGCTTCTTAAACTCTGGACTATAAGACAAGACCCATGAATAAAGTGCTGAACACCGTTGGCTTGATTGGGGTAACTAAAGTTTAACTGCGGGAGAAGTAATCTCTGCTTGAGAAAGTGGTTAGGGAGACGTTTTTTATGTGGAATAGTCTGGGTCTGAATAAGCAAACCACTCAATTTCGTGAGATGGTGACCAAGAGCGAATTTGGCATTGAAAATTCTTAAAACGTCGAAGGTTTTGCTGGTAAATCTGTGCCTTCATGTCATCAGGTAAATCACCCCGAGCCGGAGGTTGTATTATACTTTCTCTTCTCAAAAACTCTGTAATAGCTTCGGCACCTGACATTCCTTTTGGTATTTGAGGAGTTGGATCATTTGGTAACACATTCGTTCTCAATCGATACTTCTCTGGTGTACTGGGTTTGAAACCGACAAGTAAATAGCCGTAAGGCGGGCTTACAGCTTCTTCATATCTTCTCATAAAAGTTTCAGCCCCTCCAGAATACATCTGTTTGGCTAGAGTCATGACCTGCATTCTATCTCTCTTAAACAGCACGATGTAGTGACTGTTGAGGCTTCAGGCCTTAGTAAAACAAATTTTGAAGCACGAAATTGACACTAAGATTGCGATGATGAGATCCTTTGGTGAATAGATTAAAAACCCTTTTATCGCTAGTTTTGTCTGTCATTTGGTCATCGACAACAATCAGGTTACTAACAGCCTCGTTTAGGTACCAATCTTCTTCCAGGTCAGCAGGAATGCCTTTTTCAAAATCTATTTGAGACACACTGTATTACATCTGCTCATAGACTGGCTGTCATTGTAAGTAACACCATATGATACGTCGAGGACGTAGATTAATCATTTCGTTCGCATGTTCTAGAAATTTTTGTACCCAAACTGTTTTTCCCGGAGCTGTCATACCCGCAACCAAAAGTGTGAATGGGTGAAGTAGATGAAAGGCTGAACATTTCTCGTGTCTGTTAAATGCGGATTTAACATTTGATCTTAATCATTGGGTAGATTTAAAACTTGTCAAGTTGTTTGATCGCTGTTTCTTTTCATGCTCCAACCACTGTTTATGTATATCCCGATCCAAGTGATGAACACGTGACAAGTGTGTGCTCAAGTTTGCCTGACTTTTACCACACAGAGGACAGTTTCTTTTCGTCATGCTTCGACCACGTTTTGTATAAAATGATTATTACCTCCGAGCTCATCTACATTTTATGGAATAACATGCATCCGTTTAGCTAAGTATGCTAGAGTATATAGCTTAGACTATGTTAGACTATATAGACTATATAGCCTAGCTATGTTAGATTATATCTAGACTATATATCCTAGCTATGTTAGACTATGTAGACTATATAGCCTAGCTATATTAGACTATATAGTTTAGACTATGTTAGACTATAATAATTATAGACTATATAGCCTAGCTATGTTAGACTATATAGTCTAACATAGGATCCTTGGACCGTATTCTCCTCTTCCTCCTCATTTTCCTCCTCCTTCTCCTCCTCATTTTTCTCTTCCACCTCATTTTCCTCATCCACGTTTCCTCCTCCTCATTTTCTTCCTCTTCCTCGTTTCCCCCCTTCCTCCTCCTCATTAACCTCCTCCTCCTCATTAACCTCCTCCTCCTCCTAATTTCCCTCCTCCTGCTCCTCCTCCTCATTCTCATTCTCCTCATTTCTATATAGCCTAATATAGCTATGCTATAGTGCCTCTCTAGTCTAACATAATCTAGCTATATATCTGACATTACAAATAATTAAATATTCACAATTTGGCACCAAAACCGTTAAGATTTTTTCTCCTTTCCTTTTCCCAAAGTTTTTTTTATTTAATTTTAAGTAATTTTAGTCTAATTTATAATTTTACCGCTCAAAGAACAAATATTTGCTTGTTTTATAGTTCACTTAACTTTGTCTAAGAAGCCGAGAATATTCAAAACAATATCACCCGGCCATAACAAAATGTTTATGATGCCAAAATGCATTCAACCATTGAAAACAGTACATTTTCCAAAATTGGTGTATTTGGCACCAAAACTTTCCATTCACTTATTTTTTTCGTGCTGTTGTCAGTTTCTTCAATCAAGTTTATTTTTTCCTAGGTCTCAGTACCAAAATCATTAAATACTTGAAATTCAACCAACCGCTGCACTTGCAGAGTCATTAATATACGAAATCTTGCTGACAGTTATTGAAAGCAAATCAATAAAAGATTCATTATTTATTGTTTCTTTGCAACTTCGTTTTTACTATTTGCTTGGATTTGCTTTATAACTCGCTTTACTTTTCTTAAAAAATTGTTTATAATTTTCATAGTTTTCGAGTTGGGAAATGTCATTATTCTTTGGCTCTACTAGATTTATAACGTCTTACCCGAAATAAAAAAAAAACCAAATTCATGCACTCCGCATGTGATATCCAATTGTATTGTAAGTAAAAAATGAAGAAGTCGGAGAATTTATGCAAGTTGTTCAAAACAAAGGAATGCTGAGCATTTTATTCAAGAGGTATAGTGTCATCCTACGATAATTTACGCAATCAATCTGCATACAAATCGAGAAAAGGAGGCTAATTCTCCTCTTTATAGACTACTCCACTACTCTTGATAACTATAAGTAGGAAAATTTTTGTGGTAGAAAATTGACTAAAACTTAGCGATACAGCATAAAACATAAAAAGATTCACTGTTTAGACCGCTCAACAAACAATAATGGTAGTTCGCCTCTAAATCCAGCTGTGGCGCTAGGTGTTTCATTTTCCAATACGTTTTTTATTTCGTTTTTTTTTTTTCATCAAAACACAGAAATAAGAACAATTTGAAGAATAAGCTTAATTAAAAAGAACAATGAGGCTCGGCAAAATGTGCACCCCTCACCCCTCATATTGCTCTGTGTAAGATCTGTTATCAGTTATCAAACCCAATGTAGAAATGAAATCGCTCACATCACGTAATTCAACTATGGATTAATCAAAGAAAATGTGGAGATCACAGCTGAAAATACAACAACAACAACAACAACAACAACAACTTTATTAAGGTATTCTCGCTGTACATGGTATTACCCAAGGTAGCATTACAGTTGCTTTATCGTAAAAATATATATACTGAACAGTACTTAACGATAATAAGTTAAATTAATTGGGCATTTCATTTCTTGTGATCATTGCCTGATATGTGAAAGTAGCTGTGAGCCTACTAACAAAACTATCGGCGTTGTTGAGATTAGGAAGAAAAAATGAAACAAAAACGAAAAAGGAGGGAACTTTCAAAATAGGAAATCGAGGTTGGCTGGATGCTTAGCATGATGATTCTCTTTTCACTTCTAACTTAATCTCCTCTAATCTTTACTTTGTAATTTTGTTTTTGAAACCTCAGTAAGTCCTAAATGCAGATAAACGATAGGTCATCCACTAATACGGATAACAAGTCCTTTTATATTGATTTTAAACTTAATGTCGACAGATTAAAAGGAAAAGGAGATAAAAGGTACTGACAAACAAAAAGCTAATTACCAATATTACACAAATTTTAAAATACTTCAAAATTTTCTCTTTGTTATTTTTTGTTATTTACTTCTGTTTTTTTTTTTTTTAATTTTTTAGCTATATGCCAATATGGTCTTTCATTCAAAAATTGAGAAAAACATTTTAGTACGAGTCTTGTGTAATTGTAATCAGGTAACTCATGGTCATATTTTAAGAAAACAAGTAATTGCAAGCAAAAAAGCCAAAGCTAAAATTAAGTTTCTTCGAAATATGTTCAAATGCGCAACAACTTCAATCTTTCTTTTAGAAACTTCTAGCATAAAAAAAGATTTAATCTAGACAGATTAGTGTTATGGCTAAATAATTTGATAATATAGTGTTTCGGCAATCAATTGTCGAAAAGCTGTAAATTTGTTTAAGGTGGATGATACATCAATAGCTGATACATTAATGAGCGCAATTATTTCAACTTATTTTGTCAATGTATTCAAATTATACTTAACAAATAGATTCCATGTTTGCATGTCCTGCACCCAAATTTTATTTAAATAACCGGGTAGAATCGTAGTCTTTTTTGAAGTTTGCTAGGATTCATTAAACCAGTGCATCAGCTAGCTATTAGTCTGAGTGACGGACTTAAGAATATATGATACTGATTAATGTTATCAACGTCTGCCATAAAAAAGACTAAAAGCTTCTACCTTCGATCTGGGTCTACCAGTACCCCTCTGTTTTATCCGAAACATTGAAAGTTTTTCAACTTGTGTAATATGTGAATACCGATGCGATTACTCTTAATGTGAACTTTCAATATTTCCTAATTCAGTTTTGTTACTGCGATGGAAATAAAGGTTAATTAATTAATTAATTGTTAGTAATTATGTGCAGATATAGTACTTTTGGTTTCGTTTTGTACCACGAAGTACCAACGATATAATACCATACTGATAAAAGACTGGGTTTCTAGAGTATTCCACTTAATGGAAGACAGATCAGAGGATCGGTTCCTGTAGGTTGAACTATAAATATAAATGGTTCATGACAAGTTAAATTCAACCCAGAAGGGTTGAATCGACAAATAATGCACATATTCAAAAATAGAAAATACATGTCAAGTTCATTAACAAAATATTTGAACCTGTCATACGTTTGACTTCCGATCATAAGTTCTAAGTTAATAGATGGAAAGGAGAGGGTCCAACATCTTTTTTGAAACTGATTAGTCTGGACGTCCGATGATTAAACTCTACACGATTATTAGCAACTCTATCTGTAGATGGCCTTTAAAGATAACTAAAATGTGACAAAAATAAATAAGACTCCACAAAACTTTGGCACGTTTGGTATCGATTACCAGGTCGACATCAGTAAATCACTAAATGGAAACGCGCATGCTTTTCTTATCAGGGTCATTTCTCAGTGCGTGATCTGATATTCTTCCTTGTCTGACATTTCGGCGGATTTTGTCCGTCTTCTCTGACTGACTGAACATTCTTGTCAGTACTCAGTTGCAAAGATAAATCAGCTTAACAGTGACACGTTTACAATTGTTTTTTTATACGCTTAACCTTTATCCCTTTCTCCTAAATCGAGAATTCCAACTGTTTGTACATCTTTTTTCTGTTGGTTTAAGGGATAGCATCGACTTATTCTATTTTTATCGCTCCTAAAAGATAGCACTTGGCGGAATTTTTATACCGTTAAGGATAGGATGATCATCCCCCGGGGGGAACTTCACTGTAGCCGGCAGTAACATTTTAAACGATTGTTGATGATGATGAAGGCAAAACCACAATGCAATGTTGACTTTCTTTTTTCTCCAGGGCTTTATGGCATTTTTAGGTCTTACACTTTTTTTTTTCTTCTTTCATTAAATTTGAAAAGAAATTTGTTCATCATCCATAACTATAAGTCAGCAAAATATTTTATGCGTTTTCAAGAAACAGAAAACGGACATTTTTGAAAAACATCAGTGCGAACAGGGCCTTAAAAGGAACGATTTAACTTCAGCTTGCCGCAGCCCTCACATTATTTGGCCATTCTTATAAAGTATAAAATAGGGAAACCTGCATAAAAATATCAGTGTATGTGCATAGTGTCTCTGTTTTAGTTTTGCTAGTTAGAACCCTACATTTTTATGCCTGTAGTGCAATCAACGAAGACGTCCTCAATTTATAAATAAATAATAAATACCGTTTATTTGCCACATTGCAGAATGAACTGAATTAAAGGCTAAAAATACAATAAATATCCAATTAAGGCTCTATTATAACAATAAAAATATATCCTTATCGACTATTTACATTTCTACATATCTACTATTGAATGTAATAAAAGAGCTAGAACGCTGGGTCCGGCAACAACTCTTATCAGCGTAAACCATAGTTCTATTGCTGCAGCCGGACCGCAAGTTATAATTATGGCCAATAGTTACAGTTTTAGGTATAAGGAACTAATGGGGTGATCACTTTGAGACATCTTTCGCGAATATATTTACTACAGAGCTGGAATCGTCTTTCTTTAAGACTACTAAGGTTGGTTAAATTAAGGGCATAATATTTAAGGCCCTTTTCTGGATTAATTCCAGCTTATTTGAAAGAAATTCAGGAATATCTTGCACCCCGTATTCTAAAATAGGTCTTATTGTTGTCAGGTAAACTTTGAGAATTCCATTTCTATTAACACCGACTTTTTGAAGAATCCTTAGTGAATACAGTCGCTTTGAAGCTTTCTTCGATATATAATCAATATGCTCACTCCACTTTAGATCATTACTAATAATAATACCGAGTAATTTATAAGTTGTTACGCGTTCAACTGTATTGTTACCTATGACAATTGGTCTTATAGTAAAATTTCCATTTTGCATAAAATTAATTAACATCTCTTTGCACTTTTTCGGGTTTAGTTTCATATTGTGATCTATAGAAAAACTATAAATGTCATTAACAGCTACATTTAATAGGCTAATACCATTCCTAGGTAAGATTTCCAATGCCGTGGTATCATCAACAAATTTAATCCTCAAATGCCAATTACGCAAAAGATTATTTGTCATCACAGCAAACAAAATAACATCCAAATAGTTTGAACCCAGGAGTAACAGTTGATCGTATGTTCAGATCGTCCGGGTTAATGTAGTCCTGAGAAGGACTGTTGTCGATGACTGATGTTTCGACATCTTGTGCGGAAGTCATCTTCATATATAGTCAAGGGAGGAATGGTCTGTCAATAGAATTATACACTCTGGTATGCGATAACTGATTGGTCAGTTAAGTTGTGATGTGATTGGATGTAAGGCTCGGAGACCGGCGACCCCATGGCAGTACCGTGTAACTGTTTGTAATGTCGACCGTTGTACTGAAAGTATGTAGATGTTAAACAAAGTTTCAGTTCGTCCTTGACTACATTGGCTGCTTTGATTACAACATCTTGCGTGTTTTGAGGCTTTTGAGCGCTTGCCACTCTTCTTTAGACAGGTTAGAAAATTTAAGGGTTTTGCCTAAATGAATTTTTTGAATAATTTTGCGACATTTGCGTACAAGGAGGTCAACTGAAGCAAATTGACTTGACGGAGTCCAGTTAGATTTCTGTTTTCTAAACGATTCAAATTTGTCTCTCACTGCATCTTCTGAGGCTGGTTCTTTGTCGTGAAATTGGGCTTTAAGTTTAACCCGGCGAAGAAATTTCTCTGTGTCCTCTTTGACAGTGAATTTTGTTATAAAAGATAATCGATAACTAATGTAACCCTTGACATCTGTGTTACAGAACAATTATTATTGGATGAGGAATATTATTGTGTTTCTTGATCTTCGCTCTAACTGGATTGATATAAATCCCTTTTATAATGAATAAAGATTTAACGGTATAATAATTTCGTTTATATACATTGAATGACGTATAACTCTTTTTAAATAGGACGTTTTTGGTAGTGACAAAGAATAAAGTTAGTACTTTCGGAGTTTCAGTATTTTGCTTCTCTAGATTAGAATGTTATTTTGGCGATTTGGTTAAAAACGTTTTAATCCCGCTTTATATCCAAACTATGGTTTCGCATTCTACATATTCCACATCGGTTTTGCTAAAACTCTTCTAAACATTAACATTTACTGTCATTAACATTGATATTTATGGTAACATATTGGTGTTATTATTATTGCTATTATTATTATTATTATTATTATTATTATTATTATTATTATTATTATTATTATTATTGTTATTGTTATTATACAGATATAAACGAGTGTCAAAGCAGTAACGGATACTGTGAACAGCAATGCTCCAATCAGGCCGGCAGTTATCGCTGCCTGTGCAAGAGTGGCTTCCGTCTCGACGGCAACAGGAGGACGTGTTCAGGTACAGCATCTTGCTAGAAGGCTATATCAGTTGTGTTAATAGTCTTAAGAACTTATTAAACAGCGATTGCGCTAATATGAACTTGAACTGCTAATCGTCCTCCTTGCAGCCAAGGGCTGAATTGGGAGTGCTCATCTCAACGAAGACGAACCACAAGCATTTCAAATGCGCACTCGTGACAGACATGTAAGGCTTACAAACACATACACAATTGCAGCCGCTTTACCGACCATTCACAACCTTGGAGCACAGCACAACACAACAGACAGCTAGGAGTTGATTTTGCTGAGGAAGGAAAACGGGAGTACCCGGAGAAAAATCTTGGAAGTCAGATTGAGATCGACAAATCTCAGCTCACGTGTGGAGCCTGCCAAGTCGAACCCGGGACGTTGAGTCGAGACGCGCGAGTGATGACCGCTACGCCAACCTGTCTCCCTATCTTATTATATTTTATCATTTTTATTACTATTATCATTTTTTTGTAAGTTGTGCCATGGTTAAATGGACACTGCGATACAAAGTTAAAAACAAATTTTCTGCGGTCACGGTTCGGATATTTTAAAAGTGATACAAAGAAGACAATATAGCACATGATTTGTTTTCGAAACCTTTGCTCCAGCGACAACGTATCTCATCTCCACTAATACACATTTGTGTGAAACGAAATCATTTATAGAAAACTTGTCAGTTCAAATGCCTTCGAAATCTATAAATCTATGAAACCTTTCAGTTATCTTTTAGTTTATCAAGAGAAACTCGGATGTGTCTATAAGAGGAAATAATAACACAACAAATGCTTGTAAAATCTGACGCCCCGAGCGAGAATCGAACCCAGGAGTCACAGATTTCATGACTGGTGCTCTACCACTGAGCTACCGAGGGTTCGATTCATGCTCGAGCGTCTGATTTTTCCAGCATTTTTTCTGTTATTATTTCCTCATAGACACATAAGAGTTTCCCTCTCTGACAATGAACTAATTGTTGAAAATGTACTTCTGACCTATAAATCTGTTAATAGACTCGCCCCATCATACCTGTCCGACCTCATAAATATATATTCTCCATTGA
>JAODFW021297446.1:0-14947 GCA_027575235.2 Palythoa mutuki | reverse complement strand
CTCGGTACTTCATTATTTTCTCAGTGTTTGGAACGGGTGATGAAACACTCTCACTCGTTTTTGATATATTACTTAAATATGAAGATAACTGCAAAGTAATGTATTGTCGTGAGTAGTTTATTATGTACTGAAAAGAAAGTTTAAAATTACAAAGCTAGCTAAATCCTTTTCGGAGCCCGTGCTTATCTCCGGTTTCTGTGGTGTTGAGTGGATAAGAGTCATTGACTCCCCCTTAACGCGGGACACTAATCCATCGCAGGTCAGCCCCCAGCAGAAGCTGGTACTCATTTTACCGACCGCGAGAGATTGGAAAGCTGAGTCAACTTTGGTGAAAAAGGTCACACAAATGTTCAACACTCGGCTGAGCCGGGGTTTGAACCCAGGACCTTGTGGTTAGAAGGTAGAGATCTTACCACTGCGCCAACCACGCCGCCGTATTGAAATTATAAAATAAGGCTTTAAAAGTTTGAAAAATGAGTTTTAAAAACAGCAAACGTTTTCGACTAAAATTGTCATCTTCAGCGTTTCTTTTGCCGCTAAAAGTTTAAGACACCGACAATGGAGAAAGCGAAAGATTGTGGAAGCCTTGTTCATTTTTGCTGAACCAACGTTTAAAGTTAATGAACAATTATGCCAGGAGCGCCAGTTGGATATGAGATGGTAAATAGCCAACGAGGTGCGAAGCGCCGAGTTGGCAATAAATCATCTCATATCCAGCAAGCGCGAATGGAATGATTGTTTTATTCAATTTAATGAACTTTCTGAAACTTTCCATACTTGAAAATTCTCAGCTTCGCTTTTTCCACAAAATTGTTTCAGTTTGGCAGCACTTTCGATATACGGTCATTCGGTATATGAGCTGATAACCGAGATTGAGTGAACCAATCAGAACGCTAGAAACGCAATATTCGAGGTTGAAAATTTAATAATAGCTCTTATTCATGATGACGTCACAAGGGCATGAAAGTGAGGCTTGGTGGAGAAATGTTTTGTTTGATCACGGAGATTTGACTGTGTTATGACTTTTTTTACAGTTCAGCAAAGCGTTATATCTGTTAACTTATGTTTATTCACTGGAGTGTTCGTTTGTTTGATTTTAACAGTTCACTTTGCCAATAAGTCGTTAACCTCGAGCGGCACATGATGGAAAACAATGCCAAGAAGTCTTGCTTTTGTCATAAGAGTTAATATAGCCGTATGCGGTGCACCAGCGAGGCATCACTACAGATTAAACATCCAAAACAGTAGAAAAACATACAAGCTAAAAAAAAGCTAAATCCTTTTACGAGCCTAAGTGGCCCATTGGAGCTGGTGCATATCTCCGGTTTCTGTAGTGTTAAGCGGATGAGAATCATTGACTTCCCCTGGATGGGACACTAATCCATCGCAGGCTAGCCCCCAGCCGAAGTTGGTTCTCATTTTACCAACCTTGGGAGGATGGAAAGGTGAGTTAACTTTGGCGGAAAAGAAGGTAACACAAATGTTCAACACTCGACTAAGCCGGGATTTGAACCTGGAACCTTGTGGTTAGAAGGCAAAGATCTTACCACTGCGCCAAGCACGCCGCCTTAGAAAGAAACCATACAAATTACACGAAAATTCACTGCACTTTGCTGCACGCAGGAAGTATCTCCACCAAGCCTCGTTATTGTGTAGGAGAACACTATCGCCACTTTATCATCCAGGGTCCGACACTAACTTTTCAACTTACTAGTCCAGTGGCTTGTTACAATTTTTTTACTAGCTAAAAAAATTGTTGTGGCCAAGAGTTGACGTTGGCCTGGTCATGCTTTGTTCTACTAATCTCGCAAAAAAGAGGGTATCGATGTGTGCTTTCAGAAAATGATGTCTTGGTTGTCGAAAATTTCTTTCAACATAATAACCTGTTCAGTAACCCGTTTACTTCCCATACAACAAAAAGTAAACAGCGTTAAATTTGCATACAAATTCCGAGATATCTTTCTTAAGAAGAACAGAAACTAGTTCAGTCCATTAAATTTGTTTACCAGCCAAAGTGGCTAGTGAAAATCGAATACCTACTAGCCAAAACTGATTTTCTACAAGTGTTTGGCTGGTTGGTTACCGTAGTGTTGAGACCTGCCATCGATCAGTTCTATTTGATTTTGTTAACAGGTTGCTTAGCACTTGCAGAGCTTGGTCGTAGAGGTCTTCTTCTACCACAACGATTACCAGAAGGTAATATTACTAGCGATATGTACTTTTACTGTTGTGCCAAGTTAACGTCTGGACCAAGAACCTTGAATTTTAGGAAATTTCCTTCAGTACCCGTCTTAAATGACAAGTACTCTTAGAACAATGATGATGGAGTAGTCGTAGCAGAAAAGAGCGCGATTTAGGCAAAAGGCAATTTCAAAGCCTTAAAAACAAAGACTAGTACTGTTAATCAGAAACAGTCTTGTTGACATCAAAATTCCGTTCTATGTCCAATCTATGCTATCTGATCCATCCAAGTACAGAATACACCGCAGCAATGTATCAGCCTTTTCTTTCTCTTTTTTTCCTAAACTATCAGAACGTGGAACTTTCTACCAAGCTCAGTTGTTTCTGCTCCTAATATTGAACAATTTGAATATGCTCTGTGCTTTACATCAACACCATCCTAGCGCTCAGCATCTTTTAAAGCGAATTCAACTGATCCAAAGCCCTTGTCATTAGCTGAACAGCTGACTTAGGGTTTCTTTCTTGAAGCATTTAAGCAGCGAGATTCGAACTTTTTAACTCTGTTGTACCCATGCATTGTTCTACCAAATGAACTATGAAGCTGCACGTTTAAATAAAAAGTCAATTTGTTTGTTATTTGTGCTGTTGGAAGATGGACTTCATTTTTTTATAAAACTGTAGTAAAACCTACCCACACCTCACCAAAGGATTTTTAGTTTCAAAATCACAGAGAAGAAGAGGACTTCTATTAAACGTACTGTGAAGCACATTTAATTTCTTGAGGGTATACTGCTTTTAAAAAGTCCTTTTCAAGCTGGTTTAATGTAATATAATGTTCCATATAGAGTTAGTAATGATAAGTGATTACTTGCTGATGCTGTTATATTTCAGTCGTTCCAGTTGTGTTGAAAGCGCTTGCATATGATGAAAGGAGAGGCTCCTACAGTGTGGGTGAGTAATGGTTAAGGCTAAATACAAGCTTAAGTAGCCCCTTGTAGCCATTGCTTGTCTCTGGTTTCTAAAGTATTAAGTGTGTGAAAGTCATTGACTTCCCTTGAACAGAACACTAATCCGTTTCAGGTTAGCCTCCAGCAGAAGCTGGGACACATTTTACCGACCTCGGGAGGTTGGAAACCTGCTACTTTGGCAGAAAAAAAGATCCCACAAATGCTAACACTCGGCACAGCCAAATTTTGAATCCACGACTTTGTGGCTGAAAGACAGAGATTTTTGTAACTGTCCAGTAAGTGTTAAGATAATGGTACTAAAAGGCATTGTAGCCCATTAGAAACCCCAAACCTACAATACAACTATACAGAACGCAGTAAATTTCGATCAAAACTGGATAGAAAATCCTCCAACAATGAACACATCCCAGTTTTACAGTCACTGAGCCTTGTAGCCCTACCAAAGTGTGGCCTTGCTCCAAATAAAAACATTGTCTTTTTTACTAATTCATCTTGTCCCTGTAAAGTGTCGTTGTTGGTACTCCTGTCATGTCTTCTTTGCTAGTTTCATTCAATTTTTCCTATATTTAGCACTCTAATATAACACGAATTGCGGCCGATCTGGGTACATAATTGAGTCATAATTGTCACATCTAGCCAGAAAGCTGAAACAAGTTGGGAAACCAAAACTAAACAAGATATGAAATCAAAATCCATTGTCATTTCAAAAACCAGATCCTAAAAATTGGAAGAACCGGAAACCGTGACATAGTCCAAAACCAGTGATTTTGCATGCAAAAAATGAAAACCAGATCAAGAGAATAGCTAAATCGCATAACCAAAAATTTTAATATACCCATCCTATCATTGCATCAGCACTGGAAGCTGGTATCGTTGCTTTCTGCACTTTTCCTCTTCCCTTTGTCGGTGCTAAACAGATCAGTACTGTAGGTGGTTTCACAAAGAAATCCTGGATTTGTACAAGTGTAATATTATTATTATTATCATTATCATTATCATTATCATTATTATTATTAATTTTTCCAGGGAGCCATGTTCGAGATGCTGCGTGTTATGTGTGTTGGGCATTCGCGAGAGCGTACGATCCTAAAGATGTAAGTCTCTATGTCAAGGAGATCGCTAGGTATGTCTAAAATTAGTTTTTTTCAAATAAGAAAGGATTGTAGCTTCTACCTAAGGAATGAATACACTTGTTTTCACATAAGAAACAGAAAAAGAGATCATCCTGGGTTTTTCTTAATTTTTTTCATTTTTATCCTAAAATCTTTCGTCGCTGTTTCTTAAAATTTCATTGATAAGAAAGTTATCACGTCATTTAAAACCTTAAGGGGGTGTCCACGAGCAATTTAAATGTCAATTCACCTGGCCTTGTTCACTTTGTTATATGTAAACCGTTTAGGGATGATACTGTAGCTTTGTTTTACGAAAGAGTTTATTCCAAACTACCTTAGACTTTCGTTTTCTATATTAGCTGTTCCAGTTCACCCTGACGATGTTTCTTAAAAGTTTCTTTACTTTCAGTAAATCTCAGCCTCATGTTCTTTATATGCATGTTTCTTATCAAACAAAACGTGTGTCAGTTTTTTTGCTCACTCTTTTACCAAAATATATCTGCGAAGATTCCTTGTGCAAAGCAAATGCTCTTACGTTATCAGAGTTGTTTTAAACACAGTTATAGGGCTTGTCGTTTGAGGCGAGTGATGGCTCTCGCTCTGCTCTGTCACTCGCTCAAAATTGATCAGAGAAGATTGATAAATCACTCGGCTACTCTCTAAAAATTGCTCACCTACTAGGAATACACAGGAGTTTACCTTTTGTGATTTATTTTTTTAGTTTTGAAAAATTTTGTATTCAAACAACGTCAACAACAACGTAGGTATTCAGAGCAAAAGAGATCATGTTTGCTATCGGGAAGATGTATATCTTACAGCCTTTGCGTCGTTGGTTGCTTTTGAGTTACCATTAAGAACAAGTCCAGTAGGTTTTATTTGTTTATCCCCATGTCTTGTCTCTAATTATAGTTCCAGATACAGACTGATACCTTTGTTATTTCTTTACTACTTGTTTTTATATTTACGAATACAATCTTGTGTATCTTACTTTTCTATTTAATGTGAGAAAAGAAGATAACAAAGAAACTTTGTGCAGTGTTGTTATTTCAGGTGTTTTTAACCACTTAATAAAATTAAATCTTGAAAAAAATTGCTCACCTCATATGGTTTAGGCAAGCTTATATTATTCTATAAGGATTTTCAAATTTTCAAGTTACAAGTGTTTAGTCACGAAAATTGATTATACTGGCAATATTTGCTTCGTTTGCTGAGTGAGTGTTAATCTTTATGATTGCACGCTGCATTCCTCAGCATATATTTCTACGGATAAACTGATTTATTGACTGAGTGAATGACTGATTAAGAGAGTGATTGATTAATTGATTGATCGATTTGCTGCTTGAATGATTGACTGATCAATTCCATGTCAATTTTTTAGGACGTTTTTCCTACTCCTTCATTTTTATGAATTTGTTTCTTCTTTCTTTGTTTACAGCGCCCTTCTGATATGCGTAGTTTTTGATCGTGAAGTAAACTGTCGGAGAGCTGCGTCGGTAAGTAGAAAAACGTCAAACCACGTGAGGTAAAATTAAATTTAACAAAAAAAACCAGGAAAGTTACCATTAGTTCATTCGTTAATCAAAGTTAACGTAACGTTTTTGAAGGAGAACTTGCGAAATCCTTCTTAAAGACTAATTATCACCAACAGTGACTTTTAGCATTAATTGATTTTATGAGTGTAAGACGAATATAAATTGACTTTTGAACTATGTATTAGTGAATCATGTAGCTTCACAGATCGACAATCAGTTTTATGTAAATTCATTAATCTTTGTTATGATTTGTACTGCGGTTATATGCAATGACTTTATGATACGACCTTCGCGGTTATGGACGCAATTTAAGTAATTGCGAAAGAGAACATTTCAGGCTTCAACGGGAATCGAACCCGTGACCTCTGCGATACCGGTGCAGTGCTCAAACCAACTGAGCTACGAAGCTACATCTGTTAGGAACAGGTCAATTTTAGTGGTTCCATCTATGACAGTTTTAGTTGTACAATAATGATTTGTACCAATTAATCTCCGTACCATTATTAAACGTTATGAAAGAGGGATGGGGTAATGGGCTCCCACTGATACCATTTTATATAAACTGACGGAACTACCTACGTTGAATAATAGTTACCTTTACCTTTACTATGTTCTCACACAGGCTGCATTCCAGGAAAATGTCGGGAGACAGGTGAGAGAACAAACAAAACTACTCATTAACGTTTTATAACTGATACTTGGGTAATGTGTTTGAAAGGGTTTGCTCCATTCAATATCTCGCTTTTTCTTACAGTCAACGTTTTTTAATTTTTCTTTAGGGTACATTTCCACATGGTATCGATATCCTTACAACAGCTGATTACTACGCAGTTGGAAACAGGACTAACACTTACCTCAACATCAGGTACGCACTCTTTTTCTCGAAACAGTACAACATCTCATTTCTTACTCTATCCTTGTTATCATGCCTTACCTTGTCGAAGTTTTCTTACCCCGTAACTCTACTCTATCCCCATACCTACCCAACTATTCTAACCTATTTTGCTCTACCCAACTATTCTACCCTATTTCATCCTACCCAACTGTTTACCCTATGTTATCCTATCCAACCGTTGGACCCTATTTTACCCTTGTATAACCGATCTAACTGTTGTACTCTTCCCCCTGTTCTACCCTATATTAGATAAAATGATTTAGCTTTAGCTACAAAACCTAACAACAATAACCTATTTGTTTTACACTCAATATTTTACAAAAATACTATATCAATGGAAAAGAGAAAATTACAAAATTGATAATTGAAGGTCAACTGTAAGAAACCATACAGGTTAATCGAGCAGGTGGCCTTTAGAAAGGAAATTTAATGAAAGATATTGTCATAAGTAACATGGTTTACAATATTATGCACGAGTAAATGCTGGATTGAATTTTGACATTATGAAACTGAGACAAAATGGTTTTGTTGTCACTTCCATTTTAGTGTCTACATCGCTCAGTTTGAAGAGTACACACTACCATTAATAGACAACTTGGTAGACGTTCGACTGCAGCACTGGGACAGGTGAGAGTAAACTGTGACATAACGTACACTTTTATTCCAAATGGGATGAACTCTCCGAATGACGTCACCCATTAATATTGTTTTGTGTGGGTAATAGTGAACTTACAGAATTTGTAACTTTTTCCAATTCCAGTGCAATACGCGAGTTGGCAGGAAAGGCACTCCATGTTCTCACCCCAAAGGCTCCAGAATATTTGGTTAAAAAAGGTACGAGTGTTTTAACTTTTCCAAACGCGGGCTTTTTCATTTCTGTACTTTTTTTATTGTTTTAGTAATGCTGTTCAGTAAATATTGCTATCTTTTTTAAATTTTTTTGTTGTTAACTCCATCATTATTTGATGATGACGATGACAATGATGATGATGATGATCGGTCGCATGGTTCTAACACAAGACAGGCTATTTTTTTGTGTCCTTGACCAAGAAACTTATTTCATTTGGCAGAGCTATATATATGAGTATCAGCTTAGGGTAGGGAAGGGTGGATTGGAACACAGTTGGGAAGGGTGTTAATAGTTAGGTAAATAAGATAGATTGGAATTTAGTGGAGGAAAATAATGGCATAGGTATTGGATCTGGTAGTGCTATTTTATTAGAATAAAAACTTTTAGTTTTCATTTTTGGAAATTTCAACATGGTCGAGAGGCTGTCTGTGACAAAATATCAATGATCTTAATCAAATTTACCATTGTTCCGTTTACAGTACTTCCCAAACTTCTCTCGCGAACATCTAGTATTGACTTGTATAGTCGTCATGGCAACATCTGCGCTTGTGGTGACGTCATACACGCTGTGCACCTGTGGGCAAAACAGCAAGGAAGGTTAGCGCTTCAAGTGTAGTCTCGATATTTATTGTATATTTTTTATGGATTTTGTAAATCAGTGGGCTTGAATTTGCAGTTTTTTAGTTTGTTTTATCATTTTTGATTTAAGATTTTCACGTTTTCATGTTTGGAAATATAAAGAAAAGGAGATTTTATTTAATAATAGTGGCTGCAAGTTACCATTGGCACGTATGTGCTTGTGAGTTTAATTTATCTCAGCCACACCACACAAGCGTTATGCTTGCACTTTACTTTATAGTGGAGCACCATGCCTTAGCAGAAATGGTAAATCCATCGAGTTTATTTTGGATGGTTTTAATTTTCAACGTTTCTGTACGTGTACCCATACCACAGGGAACCCAGAGCTCAACAGTACAACATTATTTCATCCTGATTTAACTTTGTAGTCTTTATTAAACCTGATTTAAGGAATTCGCCTAAATCGACCGAATTCGATCGATTGAAAAACAAAGCTGCAAGTCACATAAATGCACACTGTCGGCCTCATGACCTTGATGAATGCTTCCTCGAATAGAAGTAATCATAATAGATCAGCAAAAAGTGCCAAAACTCACCTGTAAACAGCGAAACCTTGACTCTGATCAAATGTATTTATAACTTGCTGCGAGCACATGCGATTTTCCGCTGAGCGAGCAAGATTTTCCGCTGAGCAAGCACACGTCAATTTTTCTTATAAGACAGCTGCTGATTTGTCCTTTTTGACGGATGTCATTCACTTGACTCACTCAGTTTCGGTCAATGACTTCTGATCACATTTATACTTAATTCTAGAAGGACAAAATAATAAAGTAACTTAAGAAATTGATAATTTTGTGGCCTTTAGTGGACTATTTTTAAGAGAGTGGGTAACAAGTAACTGTCACTTCAGAAACTGGTAAGAGGCCTCATTTTACGGGCATGATATAAGACACTACTTTCATAAAATGATAAACTGCACCCTTTACTGCCCCCTCGTTCTCTTAAGCTTTCGTTTTTTAGGTATGCGGAGAAAATTATGTTGCATTCGAGTAGTATAGGACGTATGAAATTAGCCCTTTTTTGAGGTAAATTCCCATTAACGTTAGGTAGAATTCATTATCCTAGGATGACGTCATATCTAATGATAAAGTGAGGCGGATTCCGTTAACGTGAGGTGGATTTTATTATCTTAGGCCGGGGCCAAACGCCGAACTTCACATGTCCGAATATAATGCAAATGAGGTAGAACAATAGAATTTGCTCATTACCATTAGATTCGGCACATGTGAAGTTCGACTTTTGGCCCGGGTCTTAGGATGACATCATCTCACAAAAATATGCCATGTCCTCTCTCATGAATAAAAATAAGGATTCTTTTGTTTTTGAATGACTTGCCCAAACTTGTCTGATTATTCTTTTGTTTTAATGGATTGCATATTTAGTATTTCATGTTAATGAGAAAACATCTCAAAAAAGGGCTTATTCCATATGTATTATACTACTCATTCGTGTTGTGGTTGAATTTTGCAAAACATATATAGATTCACGCACTGCCTAAAAGTGGAGCTCAGGGTTCCCTGTGGTATGGGCATCCACAGATGGACAGTAATGCTGAGACCATTCAAAATAACTCGATGGATATACTTTACCATTTCTTCTATGGTATGGTGCTCCGCAGAACCTCCGCTAATATGCGGTAGATAAAATTTTATTTATTATTGATAAAATGGTGCCTTCTTTGTACTGTATACGTATTGTGTACTAAGCTGCAGCATTGTCTTTCATACAGTCTCTTTTCAGGAAGAAAGACAAAACAAGTCTTGGAGACATGTCACATACTTAAGCATACAAGTTTTTGCTAGCTATTGGTGGGGAGTTGTGTGGGATTGATTGAATCAGCTCATTTGGCTGTCTTATCTTTTCTTGTCTTTTTTATTGCAGGTATTTTTTATTTCTATCTCATCTACAAACACAATTTCCTTTTTTACAGGAATGCTGCGGATGTTGTTGATAGTTTTTCAATTGAGGCACTGAAAAATATCGTTCCCAGGGTAAAGATATATCATCATCCTTGACATAAACCTAAAACTTATATCACATAGCAGGCCAGTTTTCCACAAGTTTTTTGCGTGCTTCTTAAAGCAACAACAGAACAAGATTTATAACAAGTTTGCAGTGTTTAAAGTTAGGAATTCGAGTATAAAAAGGTAGATGTAGCTGTGTAATGACGCAATCCGATCTAACATTATGTATAGGACAAAACTATGAAACCTCGATATATGGTATAAATGAGCACTGTAGCCTTTTTCATTGTTTTGTTCTACCCATAATGTTAGATCGGATTGTGTGAGGTTTGAATTAACTTTGCTAGATATCGAGCGAGGGGGGAGGGGTGAGAAGGGAAGGGCTGCAAAATAGTATTAAATAATTAAGGGAAAAATTTAAAAATTGTTACACAAAGGAACAAAATTTCAATTGTTACTGCAAGAAAATACCTATATCTCCAGTATCACTTGGATTTTTTCGGTTTAATACTATCCCGCTCCCCTCTGGTATCTACTTCTTAGCAGACCCTCACTTTCCCTGGAATCACCCAAAAATTCTACCCTTATTAAAATATTTTGTTTAAATACTGTATATGGCAATTCAGTATTTGCTTAGCAGCTGCTATCAAATGTATTGTTCAGGTTTCAATACTATGTGACCAATAGCACTAGCAAGTTGGCAGCACTTGTATGTCCAGTTGGGCAGCGCTCACTGTACATACAGTTTCTTATTTTTAACTGTTTACTGTAAATTGGTTCTGATGCGAAACACCTTTATCATCAAGACAGTTAATTTATTGAGCTGGCAGCCTGGTATTGGAACAAGCAAACAAATTTCAAAACACAACTTTTCTTCTTACAGTAACATGTGATGATAAAGAAACTATTTGAAGATACAGTTTTAACTACTTTTCAATGTAAAAATTTTAGATTTCCGCAACATCACTGTCTACAGAAACAACAGAAATGTCTTTCTGCATGTGCAATCCCGTCGAATGCTGTGCCTTTGCAAATGCAGCCTCTAGTGACATCTGCATGCCGTTGCTGCGTTTCTTTGGTGCAATTAGTCTTTATCTTTTGTTTATACCATAACTTGGGGGAGGTTGACAATGAAATTCTATGGCTAGTTGCAGGAGGTACCATTTTGTGGGGCAATGGGTGGGGGGGCTACAAAACAAATTATTCAATCTTTCAAATATCTTCCGGTGCCCTCCCCGTCATTAATAGTGACTACTCCCTAATTGTACACTATTTTTTTTCTCACAGCTTGCTGAAGCTAAACTTTTCAGGTTTGTAAGATTATTTTTTTACATAGTTAAACTGTGTGATTTCCTAAAAAATCTAAAAGGGTTTTGAGAGCACATCTAATTTACATAACAGCAACATAGTCAGGATAATAATAGTACTTCAGTAAAACAGCCAATCACATCACGGAAAGACTGACCAATCAGTAATATCCAACCAGCTAACTGACACACAGTACCTCACTTGACTCTGCTGATAACTTTTGTACAGGTTGTCAAACGTCCCTCACTACTACTGCGTTAGACACAATAACCCGGATGATCTCACAACACGATGTAATTATAATAGTATTGGTATTTTTACTGCTATTAATAATAATAATAATAATGATGGTAATAATATTAAAAGGGATTTGGAAAATATTTTAACTCTAGAATTCAACGCTAAAAATGTCTTAAAATCCATTAAGAAAGTTTTAAAAAAGTTTTAGATACTCAAAGGGATTCAATACGCGCGAAAGTTTTTACTTGGCATCCCATTTTATTGTGTATAACAATCTCTGTATTTTATCTTAACATAGCACTATTATTATATATGGTTCATATTCAGTTATTTTAGCATTTGACTTGAGAATGGCGTTGTGTTTTCGCCGAAACGTCGTCGTTTTTTAAAACTTCTTTGAAACTTTCTTAATGAATGGTAATACTTGTACTAGTTTTATGATGAGGAGAATGATGATAATGATGATAATGGTATGTTAGTAATTATGATGACAATAATGATAACATGAACTTGATGACTCATTTGAATGATTTAAAGGAAATTATAAAGGCGAAAGATACAAAACGAATTACTGATTTTTTATCATGACGTTTCGGTGTCTTCATGAGGCCATTGTCAAGTGAAATGATTATACAAGTGGATAACTTACAAAACCAATCTGAATTTGCATAAATGAAAATATAACAATAGCTATTGTTAGTAAAGTTATTATTATGTAATATCGCCTCGTGTGCCACTTTTTTGTTCTTACCACAGTTTGACGTCATCTATTATCTATTTCTGAACAGAAGCACGCAAACATGGAATCTATTTGTTTTAAAATTATCTTGCATCGCGCTAACTTGTTATTTGTTATTGGTGCTACTCGAATTGATCGAAGGTGTAACGATAGCAACTTAAATCTCCTCCCTTCCCTCCACAAGGAGATGAAAGATCATGCGCCCCCTATTGAAAGCTAAGTTAGTTCCAGTATTAACTAAAATTATTGAATTTTTGTTCTCATCTCCAGTCGCAGGCCATTGAAGACCAAAAAGTGCACTCACAGTACCACAATAAAGAGGCCACAGAAGAACACGGTCCGGAAACCGAGACAGAACCAAAGCAAGGTGGAGAAACAAACAGTAACAATAACCTTGGGATGGTCGAGTCGCAGAATCTTCCCGAGGATCCCGCGGACATGACCGTGGCTCACAAAATTCAATGGATTCTGTTTAATGTTGCTGCTAACAGCGCTGTTATTGTGACACTAGGTTACTGGTGCCTTTTATTTCCTCTCATGGCCAGCGCTGACGCCGTCCGTGGCTTACGCGGTTTTCTAAACATTACCGTACATCTACTAAACGCCATAATGATGTTGATCGAAATATGTGTCAGCTCGCTCCCAGTCCGCCTCCTACACGACATCTACCCAGCCATATACGGAATTATTTATGTTTTGATGACTTTAGTTTTGTGGTTGATAACCAAGGGATTTATTTACTATTTCCTCAATTTTAACCAACCTGGTTTTGCAGTGGGTTTCATCGTTTTGCTGTTGTTTGTAGTGCAACCGCTGATCCAGTTGTTGTACTACGGGCTCTTTAGGTTGCGATGTAAGTTAGAGAGAAAATTTCAGCGAGAGATATAATTTGCCAGGGCTGGCCCCTATTTAGCCAAATATAGACATTGAACAGTTTATGTACCTGTAATCACTCTCCATTTTATATGACAACATTTCTCATGTGATTTCAGTTAGTTCGTAGGTCATAATTGATTGCACAACGGCATCCGCTGTGTTACACAAACAAAGTTTTTGGCCATATAGCAATCGCCTCAGGAGAAGTTGCCACCTTGTGAAACTTGATACGAAAGATCATCCTACAGTTTAGAGAAGAATAGGGAGGAGCTAGAAATGTCCTAAAATGGGGGTAAAATAAGAGGGAGATGGGAGATTTTACGATCCGTTTCTCCCCGCTCTTTAGAGTTCGTCTTTTCTAAGGTCCTGTCTACACCAATGCGTTTTCATTTGAACAATACGATGGTTTTCAGTTTGAAAACTCATACTTTTACGCATACGTTTTCGTTTGAAAACTTATACTTTTACGCATACGTTTTCGTTTGAAAACGCATACTTTTACGCATACGTTTTCGTTTGAAAACGCATACTTTTACGCATACGTTTTCGTTTGAAAACGCATACTTTTTTATCCGTTTTTGCCTTCTGTCCACGCTAATAAGATCCAAAACGAAGGTATATGTCACCGAAAATGAACATTTTCGTGGTTTATTGTGGACGCAAATCTTTTTATACGTTTTCGATGAAAACGGAGATTAGTTTGGACAGGGCCTAAGAGATTTTTAATTTTATATTTTTCTCAAGAAAATAAATAATACGACTGTTTTAAGTTTCCTTATCATGTTGTGGCATAATGCAATTTCAGGGGCCTGTAGAAACACTCGAAAAGTGGCCATGGAGCGGCCGTCTTGTGCTAGATTTCGTTTTTACTACAGTTTTATTAAAGTTATATTTTAAAACTTTTTGTCAAATATATTATTGGTCAAAACAGTGGGGCAGCCAATCCACCTCCGCCGGCGATGCAATTAACTTATTTGCAAACTTCAGTTGTGAATAGGACAATTACATGACTTCCTGAGGACATATAGTTTAAGGCCGGCGCACACTTGGAGGAAACCACCACGCGTGCCTTTGAAACACTGACACGCGAGGCAAATATCTCAACATTTGCGGAAGGATTTTGCTCGCCTCGCGTGGCGAAACGCCGATTATCTCTTGTGTAGCCTGCGTAGCAGGCGCAAGGAGATTGGGGAGAGGTGGAGGGAATTTAGGAGATTGGAGAGAGGGAGGGAAAGGAAACTTTTTTTATCGTCGAATTTTATGAGTAGCTATGATTACTCTTTTTTTTGCACTCTCGCTGCTGAACTGAGCTAGCTGAGCTGCGCATTTTCTGAGCTTCCCTCTTTTGCCGTTGGATTAAAATCCTGAATTTCTTCGAGTTTTGAGGGTATTTTTAGAAACCACTGTGGTTTGCCGGCACAATAGACTACAATTATTTGACCAATCACAGTGCGCGCACTATTTTGGTTACCGTATTTATTCGAATAAACGCCGCAACTGAGAGCCAAAATATTAATAAACGCTGCCCTCGAATGCACGCGGCACCCTGGAACAGACAACAAAATAAAACATCAAATTTATGACGTTCACTTTTTACAAGCGCAGAGCAAAGTTGTTTAAAACTATAAGTTTAAAGTTTGAAA
>JAODFW021296524.1:0-14959 GCA_027575235.2 Palythoa mutuki | reverse complement strand
TACTACTACTACTACTACTACTACTACTACTACTACTACTACTACTACTACTACTACTACTACTACTACTACTACTTACTACTACTACTACTTACTACTACTACTACTACTACTACTACTACTACTACTACTACTGCTACTGCTGCTGCTATTATTATGTTTTT
The DNA here is from genome assembly GCA_027575235.2 of Palythoa mutuki. Lineage (NCBI taxonomy): Eukaryota > Metazoa > Cnidaria > Anthozoa > Zoantharia > Sphenopidae > Palythoa > Palythoa mutuki. The sequence goes on along the minus strand of JAODFW021296524.1, from coordinate 14,795 downwards.
ATCATTATCATTATCATCATCATCATCATCATCATTAATCATTATTATTATTATTATTATCATTATTATTATCATTATTGTATTTCTCACCTTAATCCATACCAAACCGTGACAAAACCTGACGCAATAGCGGTCAATATACATCCCACCCATGCTAAGTACACAGTCCAAGAGGGTAAATAGTAGCAGCCTAACGCTTGATCTGTTTTGCTGGCATTAACGGAACCCTGACTAAAATTTGTTGAGCGGTTAAAGTTTTGGATTGTTCCATTACTCGAGCAATTTGAGGTCAATACACAGGAGTTGTACGTCTGGCTGCTGTGTGTTGGGGTTCTCTCCAAGTTAGCTTCGCCAGATTTATATCCCAGACTGCTGCTGTCATCAGAATCTAATGAAGAAAAGATGTATCTTTGTTGTTATTCATGACTTAAGATACTCTTGTACAAATAAACAGAAAGCGAACAAATTTTGATAAAAAATAGAGAAAAATAGAGGCTTTTTTCACAAAAATTGGGATTTTTAGGGCGGTGCATACAAAAACAAGGGTACTGACTATTGTTGGGCTTATATTTCGGAAAAAAGTGCTTTTACCTTTTTATGACTGAGAATAAAACATAAACACACTGAAAGGAAAACTGGTCACTGACATAAGTTGAAGGATCATTTTACGATTCATCAGTCCACAATTAAACTCGTGATACAGGGGGGGGGTCTAACCTTGACAAGCCTTATGTTTTTTGGACACCCTGCACCCTACATAATTTAGTATAATTTCAACAACTTGTATTATTGCAATTATGGGTCGAATAAAAGAATGTTGTTGTTGTTGTTGTTCATTTCAAGTACATTCAGTGGCATTAGTTGCAAAAAAAAAAGCACAAAAGGAAATCAAAGGCATCCCGTCGTGAGCTCGTGGAGTAAGTAAAATGTTGGGTCGGGGATCTGATATTGCAAGTAATGTGGTTCTCAATTTCGTGTAAATAAATAAATCAAGCAAACATTCTTTAAAATCAGAGGTGACATTCGTTAAGCTAAATTTCATTTAGTATAGCAGCAAATACTTTCTTGGCTATCTCAATTTGTGCCCTTATTGAATAATGAAGATTAAAAAAAAGAGAGAACAAAAAAAGGCACGGGGGTTAGCGTGAGGGCAAACGTCTCTCTAGAGTATGGGTAGGCCAAGTTACCGCCATTGTTATATCATTGACTTTTGCTGCGATCAGGCACTGAGTATGGCAAAAAGTCTGGGTGTCTAAGGGATTTCAAGAGCAATTTTGTAGGAGCCAATTCAAACGTTTAGCGACCCAAAATCCAAAGTTAATGCCAGCGGTTCCAAAGTCAGTTTTCAGGTAAGGACGACGCTTTGACACAGCACTAAAAGGTACCTCGTAATGTGCATGCGCAGTGGTAAAATCTCTGCCATCCATGCCAGCTACAAGGTCACGTGTTCAATCCAAGGCTAAGTCAGGCGAGTGTTGAACATTCTTTGTGACATTTTTCCGTCTATGTTGACTCAACAAACAATACTGGCCTTTGATTTGCTGATATAAAAATGCTAAATCCTATCATTTATGACCCACGCCGCCCAAAGGAGCCAGTGCTTTTCTTCTGTTTCTTTAGTGTTACGCTGATACGAGCAAGTAACTCCCCCTAAAAGGGACACTCATCCATCGCTGGTTAGCCAAAGTTGACTCATCGACTCAACTTTGACCACATTCACAAGACCGGTAAAATGAGTACCATATTCTATCTGGAGCTAACCTGCGATGGATGTGTGTCCCGTTTAGTTACTCATATCAGCTTTACACTACAGAAACAGAAGCACTAGCTCCATTGGGCCGCGTAAGCTTTTTTATATCATCCAATCAAAGAGCAGTATTTTTTGTAAGTTTAAACTAATACTGGAACAGCGTAATTTGCAGGAATTATTGACTAGAAAGGGTTGACATGTCTGCAACGCCTGCTAAATTTGCTCTAACCTTATATTTGTCAACAGGATGTTAGCAAAGTAACACAGAATTGGTAAATGCTAGAGGTATGTTTACCGAATTGATCAAGACTACGCTGTTCATCCGACGAAGAGGAATATAAGGACTCCATATCAGACTGAAATTGAAAGATAATTTCAAGTGAGAACTCTAATAAAAGCTGACAATTACTGTCCCCTCATGGGGAAAGAACGAAATAAATGAACACACTAAAGAGTAATATAAGTACCTTCTTATCTTTCATTAAATGTTTGCTTTACCTTCGGCTCAAGAAATTAATTTCCATTAAAACTGAGAGTTAAAAAACATCTTTCAGGGTTGCCATAATTCTTTTAAAACTGAATTCTCCGATTTTTCCCTGAGTGAGTCCTAGAGTTCCTTGATAAATGACAAAGGCAGACTGATTACAAGTGAAACCCAATATTAAATGTTAAAACCAGTCACTAAAAGGCGATCACAGCCCGACAGTCTAATCGGAAAATTCATGCGTTTGACAATATATAACACGGGTCTACAGCGTTGTTAGTATATGACGTCAAACGGATTTGCCTTCTGGGGCATTCTCAAATTCCCTGAATGTTAAAACTTAAATTCAATTTTTGGAATTTCCCTGGTTTTCAGAAAAAATGGAAACCCTGACAGACTTGCGAATGTGATTATAGGTTAAGAGTAAAATTGCTCTTCTAACTACTAAACCACGTATGGATTATCTTAAAAGTTAGTGCGTCAAGCCAGCATTCTAAACAAAAACCTTGACAGTACATCGAATAATGACAAATACCGATTGCAGAAAAAACAGTATAAATCAAAAGTATTTAATTTTGTGGCTGACGGTCGCACACAAAATAAGAACAAAAAAATCCACCTAAGTTCACAAGATGCGTGATGATCGATCTCAATCCCAAATAGGCATTTTTTCACAATTATTGGGAGGAGAACGCGCTTTATTGCATCAGCACCTTCTACAGTTTGTGGCCCAAAAGAAAACAGAAAACTTGATATACCTCAAATGTGGGAGGTTTTCTCCGTTCTCCTAAACGCCTCAGGTACAGCAAGGCATCTAAAGACCGGTCGAGGAAGAAGTAGCTTAACACGTCATCATCTATAAAAGAAATCACCGATTTCTATTTAAAAAATAACACTAACAGAGTAGTTTTTCTCTAGCACAACAATGATATAATATAATATGACATAGCATGATACATAATGCAGTGATACATATTATATGACATATTAAGGAATGATTTAATATCAGCTGGGTTTTTATTGCCACAACCACTCCGAGGACAAGGACAACAAAGGGTCGGATCAGAAATTAAGCCACACATACTATATTCTATCTTCATTGTTTCCCAAAAACTGTTATTTTTTTACCAAGGGTGAAATAAATAACTTGTTAAAATGTGGGCCTATACATTTCTTCCCTTACATTTTCTATAAGGCGTGCAAGGTAGCAAAACATGCACATTTTCGTACCTGAAGTCGCTGTTAAAATTGTACTCTTAGTTTGCTCACTGGATAAACACGGGCTAGCGCTGTCGGCAATTTTATTACTTCTTTTAGCCTGTAGGGAATAAATATACAAATTTACACATTTTCCCACTCACTTCTAACAATTACAATAGCAATATTATCTTCTTTTGTACTTAAATCTTGCTAGAGATATATTTTTATGGAATAAGTACAGGATACAATTACAATTTTACCGCTAAAAGAACAAATGTTTGCTTGTTTTATAGTTCAGTTACTTTGTCTAAGAAGCCGAGAATATTCAATGCAAAGCCACCCGGCCATTAAAAAAATGTTAATTATGCCAAAATGCATTCAACCATTGAAAACAGTAAATTTTCCAAAATTTACTGCATTTTGGCGCCAAAATTTTCCGTTCACTTATTTTTTCCGTGTTGTTGTTAATTTCTTCAATCTCGTTCATATTTTTATTTTTATCATGTCTAAGAAGCCGTGAATATCAAAACACTACAAACGTTAAATATTCAAAGATCACCCAGCCGTTGCAGACTTATTAAGATACAAAATCTCGCGAACCGCTCTTGAAAGCAAAACAATTGAGGATTAATGTATTTGTTTCTTTTTACAACGTCGTTTTTACTTCTTCTTGGATTTGCATAAGCTTTATAACTTGCTTTACGCTTCTTGCAAATTGTTTGTAATTTCTGTAGTTTTCGAACTGGGAAATGCCAGTACTGTTTAGCTCTACTAGATTTATAGTGTTTGACTCGAATTAAAACTAGAAACATTACGCGTGATGGTGCAATCGCTCAAAACAAAAGAATAATAGGGCAAATTTGGACAAGCCATTCAAGAAAAAAAGAATCCTTATTTTTATTCATGAGAGATGACATGGCACATATTTTAGGGATGATGTAATAAATTATACATTTATTTAGAACGTGTGACGTCATCCTACGATTATTTATTCCCCCTAAGATAATGAGATTTTACCCCAAAAATACGGCTAATTCGGTGCATACCATACTACTTGCGGACTCTTATCCGCTTATAAGCACCGGCTCCAGTGGGCTCGTAAATGGATTTAGCTAGTTTTAGTTTCGTTAATTGTACTGTGTAACAGAACGTCAGTATACTCGTTTAAAAACTTATAAATCTGAACATGATAATTTAATCAAGTTGAACCGGCTTCTTATCGCTCGCGAGTCAAGGTGTTCTAATTTTATTCTTCGCTAGTTACACTCTCCAACACAATGTCTTCCGGCTTACCTTACTAAATCTGAACATGATAATCCACAGCACGTTGACCGGGAAAACAAGCAGACTGCATAGGACACCAGACAGAACTGTTCTCCAGTCGAGATCTAGTGGTCCAAATACTTGTACAGTCTACACAACAGAAAACAATGTTACTTTGTATAGCTATAAAACCTTTCATGTATTCACTGGACCCCACTTCCATCAGTACAGTATGGGGCAGAGTGTGAATCACTCTGATAAAGTCCAAAACCCTCAAAATCTTGCTGCGGGGGAGTTGGGTGGTTACTAACAACGGTTTTGACACAAGCCCGGAGTACGTACTCAGTGTGCTTGACTGGGACAGACAGCATGTGAAAAAGCGAAAATAAAAGGCAATCAAAATATTTCAAGCTTTGAAAGATCTTGGTACTAGTTAGTTAGTAATATGTCAGTTTCATGTCGCGAGGCTCCTGAGATTTCAGACAAGATTAATGAAAAAAAGCAAACCTGGCAATCATTAAGTAAACCGTATTTACCAGATTGAATTGTTCAACCATGAATAGAAACAAGTCTATTAAGGAAATTTTTATGTATACTAGAAGGATAAATCACTTTAGTTACCACAAATTTGTTTTGGAAAAGCTGGCAACGTTCAATTTTGTTTCGATATCGTCAATATTAGTATCTTTTTTACAACTATATTTAAAGTCTTTCTAGGTGTTTTTAGGTGGTATAGTAATTACCTCTGGACTTTTCGAAAGATTTCAAGGGAAAATTAATTCCAGGACTATACAACATTCCAAAGATATCTCGACCCTATTTATCAACAATCACGACTACATCAGTCGTAAATTCTTTCTTCGTTTTGAAATTCATGCAACGCTGAACACAAACACATCAATCAATCAATCTCTATTTCTTTATCCATGAAAAGATCTCATCCTGACGGTGTCAAACTTCTTTTAAGTAATGGCCCGAGTAAACACTAGGGTACCTCCCGTTGTTTTGCGTACAACATGGTTTTAAAGTAAAATGCATTGAAACTATATTTTAAAGCAACGTTTCTTTTGTGCTATAATAATTTATTCAATCATAAGACTCGAACACAAAAGCCAAGAAAACCGTTTGATTTTCGATGTCCCCCATGGAATTTTTCTTAAATTTAAAAAAAAAAAATGTTTCAACTAGAAGGGAATAAATGAGTGAACTGGAAAGAAAGAAATTAGCTTACTTATGAAGATATGATTGATTTTCAAAGTTTAGGCAATGAGATTAACGGTTTAACAATATCGCAATTAGCTCCTTTCTGCATTCCATTGCCGTTGACCTGCCTAGTTCTTGCTCGGATCGTTTCTTAATGTTTTAACTATACTGGTTACTAGTGTAGTAACTAGCTAGCAAACTAGCTATATCATAAACACTGACTGAAAATCCTTACCTCATTTTCGATCTGGTAAAATGCAGCGTTCAAACACATGAAACTAAGAAGCGTTGATAAGCAGCACGTGAGGCGCTGTAAAAGAACATAAATAGAAACACATGAATTTTATACATAAAGTAATTACTACAAAGTACGGCCGAAGATACACGATGTTCTTGAACAGAAACTTTCTCAAACGGTTTGAGAACTCTAACCAGATTATGTTTAACTTGTTAGTTGTATGTGTTTTCTCACATTTAAAAATGGCTTGGTGTCTATCTACTTCCTGCATGGGTATAGTCTCTTTCGACTTCGTTTTATGTTTGAGGTTTAACATAATATATGTATAGCAACAAAATCTTACTTCTACTTACTCCTTCCACATTTTAAAAATTACCGAAAAACACATTACGACAAAAAATTTTGGCCGATTGATCAAATGTTTTTTGCAGCTACTGTACAAAATAATTCGATTCTTGCTGTTGAGCCACTCAGATGCTTTCTTCGTTACTTTCGTTTATCTGTTGCATATCTGAGGCAAATGTATTTCCATTTTTTCTCTAAAAAGTTTTACTTAATTCAATTTAGTCGTAAATTCCCAAAAAAGGCTTTTAAATCGGAAGAAACTTTGCATTAACAGTAGCATGAAATCGACACAGTTTGAAATAGCCAGCCAGTTGGTAACCGAGATGAGCCCACGGTACATGCTCGTAAAATCAGCAAGAAAAGATCCTTCGTCGAACGCAACTGTAGTCCATATTTGTACAAATGTTTATACAATCTAAAGCCCCGTCATGCAGCAAAGTTTTTGTTGAAAAAGAGCTGAATTTTTTCCAAATGATAAACACACTTAGAAATAAACAAACTCACCGATCCTGTAAATGTTCCACTCCTTGAATCTCTAATAAGATTTGTACCCATGACCAACCAATTAGAAACTCTACCCATTGAGCTACACAACTCTTGGCAAGAGCTATACCTGGCTATACCATCAATGCATAGTGGAAAAACAAGCGTTTCCTCTAGCAATACATCTGACTTTACACATAATAAAGTTACTGCTAGCTATAAGAGCACAAAACAAAAATATAACATAAGAATTCTGTGTTACGAAGAAAGAAAGAACAACATAGCAAACCTGTGCCCTTGTGAAGCGACTGTACGACGGCCTCGCTGCTACGGAGAGCCACAGGTGATGATCGACAAACGTTTTGACCCCCTCCTGGGACGGAATAAATTCGCAGTCAGGGTTGAACGTTTATCAACGGGTACATGTTGAGACCAGTGCGTAATTGTTCAAAAGCCGCTTCTTGTTTCCAACCATTTACAGACTAATTTGGGCAGTAATTTTGAAATTGGCAAATCTTTTCTTTGGAAAATCTTAAAAGTGTTTTATAAGAACTGCAAATCTTTCCTTAAAGAAAAAATTTGCTGCTTGAATTCTGGCTTAACCCAGAGTTAACGTTGAACAGCCATTGAACACCCCAGCCCTGTGGGTTATATTAATGAAAACTAACATTGTAATGCACGGAAGAAATACAACACTGAAGCATAATATATAAAAAGCTAATTCTTGGAATTCGATTACAGCGTCAAAATGTTGTAATTTGAAAGAAAACTACGCTTTTAGGCTTTTAAAAAATCGATCACATAAACAGCAATGTTTTACAAAGAATATGGAAACCGTCCCTTCTGTTTCTTTTACTGAATACCTGATCTTGTGTAAAAACTCTTATAAAGATTGATCTCGCTATTTCGTAAATAAAAGCATATAAACGTAACGAGGAGTGGTGTTGAAACATTTGTTTTTTAGGTTATTAGAATGACAAACTCTCGACTGGGTAAATTGTTTCATACTTGAAGACAAAAATTATTATTTGAATTCTAATTGCAAAAGAAAACAACTATTTTTTTATGAAAAGCGCACGAAAGTCAATCCCAGGAAAATAAGCGATCATCAGTTTCTTTTTGACATGCAGCTCGATTATATGAGTAAATTTTATAGCATTTGTTACATTTTCCTTTCATTTCAAGTTTCCATCATGCAGACATATCGTTGATTAATCAAGTTTAATAGCTTTAACTTACACAACCATTTCACTGAAAACGGTCCGGCAAAGTATCAAGTATCGGTTACTCGGTTACACGTAAACATAAGAAAGTGTAATACATCCCGCCTTCCCGACAGATACCTGGGCAAAGTTGGTTGATTTGTGCAAGCTTCCAAGTAATTCGCAATCCACCTGTAAAATACATTCAACATGTGAGGCAAAGTCTTATTGTCTAATTCTTTAAGCAAGGTGCTTTTCTCTTATCATACAATTTTGCCTTTTCTTTTCTCATCTACGCTCGTCAAAAAAAATCGGTTATATGCCCTGAGAGGGACTCGAACCCACACCTCCCTGTGTACTAGTCAGGTGTGCTAAACACTACAGCATCTGGGACCACTACACTGGCCACGTAGCAGTTTCGTGATTAGTTGAGTTAGTATACGTGTGTATCCCAAAGAGGCCCAATTTTCATCATTTGAGTGTTGCTTTGTCTCTGTCACCGTTTTCAGTTAAGTTTGATTGATGACTCCGACGAAGCACTACAGTCCGAAACGTCTGTTTTCTTTTTCTATCAACGGTGTTTAACTAAAAAAATCATCAAACTATTTCTATAGAAACAACGATGCAGCATCCGATTTTATCACGTTTTCAGTTAAGTATGAATACAACTAGTAATAGGGGTTTAGACCAAAATGTTTGATATATTTACTTTCTCTGCCTCAAACCCCCTATTATAAGTTGTATTCATCCTTAAAAACGGAGAATTTCAATTTCTAATATCTGTGATCATTGAAGCATTATAAATGAAACATTTTTGTCTTTTGTGTCGGTGACCGTCTGCGATCTTCCGATACAGATCATCTTCAGACCACCTTCGCCACCCTTACAGATCATATGGAAACCAGGCTTTATGCGGGGCACTCAGTTTACGTTTAAGTATAAATAAGACCTAAACGCATAGTTAAACATTACCGTGCTATCTGCCTTGTCAACCGCGAGGCTTTATGCGGGGCACTCAGTTTACGTTTAAGTATAAATAAGACCCAAACGCATAGTTAAACATTACCGTGCTATCTGCCTTGTCAACCGCGAGGCTTTATGCGGGGCACTCAGTTTACGTTAAAGTATAAATAAGACCCAAACGCATAGTTAAACATTACCGTGCTATCTGCCTTGTCAACCGCGAGCCACTTATGGCACTCAAAAAGCCTAAAAACGAAAGATAACATAAAAATAGAGTTCTGAAAACAACGTTTATACAATAGATAATATTATCCGGACAGCGGTTTTACATGTGTTAGCGTTGTGTTATTACAGTAACTATAGTGCCAGCATCCCTTAACGTTATTCAACATGACGTTAACAAAGCCAATGTTCTGATTCACTGTTAGTAGCTACACCATGTTGAGGATAGTAAAACATGTGTGCACAATTGATAGCCATGAAGAATTTCCTACCACAATATTCCAGGAAGAATTCGCAATATGCTACGAAGACTTCGCTGTTACAATACCAGTCATACCATCTTCCAGCTAAACGTTTTAGCTAAGTACAAAACGAGGTGATTATAAAAAAACACATGACCAAACTGCGTTATGAGTGGAGCATAGGAGTCGGTGCTTATCTCGATTTCTGAAAGATTAATCGGATGAGAGTGAATGATTCCCCCTGGACGGAACACTAATCGGGTTGGCCTCCAGCAGAAGCTGGTACTCACTTTAATGATTTCGATTAAGGATTGAAAGCTGAGTCAACTATGGCAGAAAGAAAGTCACACAAATGACAAACTCTCAGCAGTACCGGGGCAGAAGACAGAGATCTTACCACTGCGGCAGCTACGCTGCCGTTGAGTAGAATTAGACAAGGCAAAAATTGTCATAAATTAAGACCTTTGCGTTGAAATGCAATACAACAACGGCGGTTAAAAGTAAATTTAGTACTTATAAAAACTGAAATATTTATGGACATAAAACCGTCAAAATATGATACCGTACCATTTTTCCCCTGTAGAAATATCCTTGATAGTAACTCGTTCCAGATACCATGAAGGGGAATTCCCGCTTCCATCGTGCCAAATATGGATCTTCCAGACGGAACCTAAAGATCTCTTCGTGCTGTAAGAAAAGACGGCCGTACTTAAAATGCAGCGAGGTGAGGCAGCTTTGCTTGCATGTGAGCAGGATATCTTGCACTTGACTTAGTTATTCCAAGTCTTGTGTGCCATTCAAACTGCTACAAGATGTCCATCGAAATAACATACCTTAGAATGAACACGTCTTTGGAACTTCTACCAAACAGAGTCTGAGATTCATTATTCAACTCAATTGGATCCAATGTGTAGTCCTCACCATAAACCGTCAAGTAAACCTAAACAATAAGTTATATAATCGTAAAACACGTAATGAAGATAACATTGAGATAAATATACTTTTTTTAGATTGTTACTCATAAACTAACATACACAGCAGGAAGTGCTTAAGTTTGGTCATACTATTGATATAAGTAAAACACTTTGTAATTCAAAACTGTTGCTAGCTTTGATTAACACTGTCTCATTTTATACAATGCAAATTTACTTCGAATTGAACTTTTAATTATTTAACTTCGAAAAGAGGTAAGCTTTACTCAAAAGAAATCTGGAGTTGCTGTTTTAAGCGGTATGATGATCTATTCCTTTTGAGCAAGTTCAACAGGTTCTCTCTTGTTTGAAACCAATTAAGGAACAATTGAAAGCAGGAAACCAAAAAGAGTGTATGTTTGCGACAACATTATTCGTGACGGGCTGCCTGTGGTCAATGTGGCCGAGTAGGATTGGGCACCACTGAAATAGCCAGGCATGAGACTAGACAAAGACCGCATGCTTTTGGAAGACAAGTGAGTAGTCTACTGGTTTTTGCGGCGAAAGCGTGAGGTAGGTTCAAACAATGTCAAACACTGGGCTGATTGCCGTTTTAGCAACAAATCTAAAGGAAAACGAAGTGCTTTTATGAGTCTCACATCTATTTCAGATTTCATTGACTTTTTAGTATGAGTGGGAATTATGTGTTACGTGAATGAATAAAGAGATTATGACCATAATATGTACCTTAGCAGTGGTTCCTGAACCAAACCAATGACCAGTGTCAATGGTGACGCGGTACCTGACAGACCAAATATAACCAAGTTGTAATAATGCAGGCTCTCGTACACGGAGACATGAGCTAGTAACGTTCTATTATTTATTTGGGCTATAACAGTTCAGTAAAAATACGATATTATATCAGCAACCAATTTGGGGTTCCCTTTTTCTAGACTTCGTACTCATTAATAACATTTTAAAGGATTAAAGTCTGTATTTATATCTATAACTTCTTGTCAAAAGTGTTCGGAATATAGGTTTCACGGGAAGCCAAAAGTAAAAAGCTAAGATAAATCCATTACGAGCCTAAGTGGCCCATTGGAGCCGGTGCTTATCTCCGGTTTCTGTAGCGGATGAGAGTCATTAGAGACCTTTAGGTCTGATTACGAGTACGAGTACGAGATTTTCGCGCATTTGCCAGCAAACTCGTGGACGAGCTAGGAAGAGTTTTGCAACAAATCTCGTCCTCTCAACAACGAGTTTGCTTGTGCAAGCGCGCGCGCTCTTAAAATCTTGTACTTGTACTCGTACTCGTACTCGTAGTCGGATCTTAAGGTCTCTAATGACTCCCTCTGGACGCGACACTAATCCATCGCCGGTTAGCGCCAAGCAGAATCTGGTACTCATATTACCGACCACGGGAGTCAACTTTGGCGGAAAAAAAGGTCACACAAATGTTGAACACTTGGCTGAGCCATTGTGGTTACACCTTGTGGCTGGACCTCGAGGTTAGAAGGCAGAGATCTTACCACTGCGCAAACTACGCGTTGTACTAAACAGTACTAAGTGATTCAATTTTATCTAAGCCTAGTACTACGCTACGATATGACAAAAATATTTAGTCGTCTCAAGCTTCTTTATCTCATAAAAAAACTTATGAGTCTCAAACTGGGTCGCCAAACTTGGTTCCAATAGAAGGCTACTAGTAGAGTAACAGCCTATGATGGGCTGTTCAAAGGGTTAAGACAAAATTTAAATAATAATTTTTTCTCTAAGGAAAGGTTTGTGGTTGTTATGAAATACTGCTCAGATTTTCCAAGGGAAATAATTGTTAATCCCATAATTATTGCTCAAATCATTTTCTGCAAGATTGAAAACAAGAGCATGGATTAAATATTTAACCATGGGTTAGTGCTAACGGCCTTTGAACAAGTGGGCCCTGACTGTTCTACTTTCGGCTGAATATTAAGTATCTCTGTAGTAACAGATGTACTGCTATCAAAGGATAAAATAAAATGACAATATACTGCTTCAGTTTCATTAGTTTAGTATTTATCAAAGATATTTGCAATATGATGTCGATAATGACGGAAGAGATGAGTGAATACCTCTTGCAACGTATCTGGTTTGCTGGCGGATGTATAGAAAACAAAACGACAAATATAAATCCTAGCTAAATCAATATTTTAAAGTAATACCCACTTTTGCGTGCAATTCACCAACAGATCGTCTTTAAGAAACACAACATTTTGCTTTCTTTTATCAATCCTGTCGCTCCGAACACAAAAGATCAGCAATATGAGGTACACGGCAACAATGGATATCACCACCGCAAGGCACACTGGATTGCTCTGCAAACTACAAAAACATCCAGTTAGAGGATAATGTAACTATAAAGTACATAATTACAACGTTAAGACATTTATTGAGGATCATCCAAAGACCAGCAACCTATGCAACCGCTCACAGTCTAGCTACACCAGTCAACAGGCCATTTCCGAGTTACCCTCCACTGCTCACAAACAAAACCTTCAACATTTGCTGTATTCTTGAGCACTTGGCCTCGACGTGACGTGTAAGCTATAAAATTATCTAACATTTAGAGAGAAAACTTTATGAGAAAGACAGTTGGGATAACAAACCTTCGTTTAGACAACAAAACATGCAATCAAACGTGAAACGTCTATATATTTCTTTACTTATGTTAGTCAAGAGTAATATAACTCGTGTAGGCTTACTTTTCAAGGAATCAGTCAAAGATCGTTAAAGAGGCAGACTTGTAACACATTTCAGTAAAAAAATAACAGCATTTTTGATTCTGCAAGACATGTTTCGATCGAATCAATAGATCATCTTCACTTATTGTTGATTATAATAACATAGCCACTGTAATCAGTTCATTCCAACTGAAGACGATCATTTTATTCGATGGAGACATGTCTTGCTGAATCAAAAATATTGTGTTCTTTCTTAAATAAGTTAAACCAGACAAGACTTTACTTGGCAAGACCCACATCGACGCCATATTTTACTTGTTCTAAAACTTTTGAGTTCTTACCTTGTAAAATTCCTGAGATCGGTAATTTTGAGCGTGTTAACACCAAAGACAACACCTCCGCTGAACGCAGTTAAGTGATTACACCTAAAAGTTTGTAAGTAAATAAAAAAATCCTTCAAAAACACTGCATAACACTTAGTGGTTTTGAGCCACTAACTGGGAATCGAACCAGAGAATTCGAACAAGCCAGATGGGAGGCATTTGTTTCGAAGAATTACACACATTCTTTTTTTTTCAATTTTCATAAACTTCAAAAATAATTCGGCTCTCCAAGCGAGTCTCTTTAGCTTATTTGTATAGCATCTGACCAGTAATCAGAGGGTTATTGATTCGTTTCTTGTCTGTAGAATTATAACCTCGGGTTCGGAAGGCAAAAAACGACACCCAGTGGTTTTTCAAAGTTCGAATAATCCCCAGTCTGTACGTGAAACGTGTTTTGGGACAAACATGTTCTCAAGAGAAGGAAATATCCACACCAGAGTAACCTCGACTTCCACATATCGCACTCGTCAAATTGGGCCTTGTTATAAGCTTTTTACGACTTTTTCCTTTTTTATATTTGTTAAGAATATAGGGTCAAGATTCGCACATTTATAGTACTAGTATTGGAAATCAAAATTCCAGGACTTCCGATTCCAGGAGCTTTTCAAGATATTTTCTAGGAGTAATACTTCACAAAATGCCAATAATTTTTCTGTAATATATTGCTCAGTTCTTATTAAAACCCCAACACATTTCCATTAACAGTTTCGAGGAAAAACAGAAATACAAGATTTAAACCCAGTCATATGTCACTGTAGAGACAAAAATCAATAACGCGACATGACTTGTAAATTTCGCCTAACGAAACACACATCCAAAAACAAAAGAAAAAATCCAGAACAGGGTTCGCACTCTTTTGAAGTTCTGAAATTCCATGATTTTCGATGACTTTTTCCATGATCTTTCATAATCTTTCATGACCTGGTCCTGCTCATTTCTTTCCCAAAATACATCAAAAGAACCTTCAATTACTCCTTTCATGGCACGTTAGCCAAGATGAATAAAGAGAACAGCTGTTACTTTGAAATATTTCGGTATTTGAACGAGTTTTTTATCTTCTTTATGTTATTTTTTTACAATCTTATCTAAATTGTAACAATTTTCCGCGGCATTCCATAAACCCTAATTGAAATTCTATGACTTTCTAGGCCTGGAAAATAAAATTCTAAAATTCCAAGACTTTCCAGGT
>JAODFW021295517.1:0-14961 GCA_027575235.2 Palythoa mutuki | reverse complement strand
CCCCCTTCCCTTCCTATCCCCCATATAATCCTCAGGGGGGCCACTTGAACTTCAATATTTTGATTTCATTTACATTCGTTTCCAAGTTCAACCAGAATATGAAACAACTTGACAGAAACCTCAGTGGTGGTAGATAGTAGGTTTGAGAAATCTGCGTCTTTAGTTTTTGCAAACATTTACAACACGCATAATCGTGATCTAGATCCCCAAGATCAGTTGAACGCGATGTGCAATTACTGCCATATATCAGTATGTAGTCCAAAAAAACTCCAAGGTTATGAAAAGCAATGATTGCTTGCAAATCTGGCACATTGTTTTCTTGATTTGCGCACTTCAATGACAAAGCATTGCCGACCACAGGTAGCCCAAACTCCCGTCACTAATACTTCTGTAATAATCTTGATTTACTAGAGATTATATGGGCCTTTGGAACATTTGATTGTTTACCGTAAATCTCAATAAAATATAATCAGATATTTGCAGTGTCTTCTGGTTATTCTTGATAATCTCATGGCAGAGTTTCATTTGGTCAGCAGATTAGCTGATTCTCCCTCATTTATGTTTGGTTTAGCAAATCAAGATTATCACATAGTAGTATTAGTGACGGGAACTTGGGCTACCTGTGCCGACTACCAATTCTCCCCAATGGCAACCCGCCACACCCCTTGGGTACTAGGCGCTATTAACATGACTTTTGGGGGCAAAAGTCTTGACTTTTAAATGTCCACGTTAATAAGAACGTTTCGTCGGGAAAAACACATATAAAACCACATTATCGTGGTGTTAAATGCAGCCTGAAGCGATACATGCCACCCCCCACACTGCGGAAGCACATAGACAACATGATACTGAATAGAGTAAATTTATACGGTTTGGTTTTTGTTTTCCACTAAACAGCTTTCTTTGGAAAACTATTTGAAAGTCACAGAAATTTTAATAAACATCTCACACGAAAGTGAAACAGTTAATTGCGTGAACTGCCACGTGTCAGAGGTGGTAATTAGAATGGCTTAATGTGTAAACAGAAATTTCTAGAACTTCAGGTTTGAATTCGACAACAACAAAACTCAATACTTGCAGCATACTTCACATTTGAACGATTACGGGTGAATATCAACAGTCAGCTTCTTGAATACAAATTTTTGACAGTGTTTAACTGCACGTTCCAGCACCGCAGAAGGTAGGTATTTATTCTTATAGAAGACCCGAACTACATGCGATAAATTTACAGTGTTCTTTATTCCAGAGTACTTTTGCTCATCACTGGAAATGCAATTTGAATTTTCGTTAGATAACTCAATTTGTCCCTCTGTAGTGGCACTGTTCATAAAGGTTGAAAATCATAATGTTTTGTGAATGCTGCAAATGAAACTCCGCTTGTGACGAGCTAAACAAGGAGACAGCTAGCGGAATGAGGATGAAAAACATTTCAAACTGGATTTAGCTTGTTTACATACATTTCTTCGAACTTATGAACTTTACTTAGAATGAATTAAAAATTCAAACTTTCCTGGTATTCTACATGTATATAGTAGCATGTTAAAGCACCGAAGTGTCCAGAAATCAGTCCTGCATGAATGTCAGTTGGTCATTTTAATAATAAGTCATACATTTTCTTCCTTTGATAATCTTGGCAAGAGATAATGACAGAACGGTATAATTCAGGAATGTTTCTAGAAGGTGGTAGAAATGTTTTGGTGTCAAGGGAAAAATATTCTCAAAAAGTACAGCTATAAGATTTCTACTAAAAGGTAGTCACCATTACTATTCAGTATTCGAAAATGTTTCGTACTTCAGTTTAAGTATTTCACTCTTGTCTCAAGAATTGAGGCCTGCACATTTTGTAATCATGCAAATCTTAAACTATAAAAGCAGGAAGACTAATTAATTGGCCAAGAAACTAAAGCGTAGTCATTTCCATTATATCAAAACTGATCAAAAACCTCATAAATTGGAGCGAAAATAGACCTAAAAAACTAAGTGTTAAATTTGAAAAGATTTACTTTTTGGCGGAAAATTTTAGCCAACCTTCATCAACACTGAAAGATTTTCCATGATTAGAGAAAAGCAATTTCCTTCTAATCTTGTTCCTTGTAAATATTTGACCAAAAACTCTCTCTTCTTGGAGACAGATTTGAAGTTACAAACTTTTCTACTTCTATTACTATTGTTTTTAAGGCACCGTTTATTGTTTCATAAAAGAATTTGCAACTTTAACGGAAAGCGAAATCACTGAATAGCTATAACCACGATGGTAAGATCTATATCTGGTATAATATTTATGTAAATTATTATTATTTTATCATGTTATTGATTTTATCATACTTTTTCCACTGACAGTGGCCATTTCACTAAACAAAACTGACATATTATGTACAAACAAACATAACTTGAAATTCTTGCTGACTACCATCACGGGAAGGTCAAGGAATGCGGTTCAAAATTCAGTTGTGCTGGTTTTCGTTGGAATTTTGCCGGTATGTCGTTATATCGGCTTTATTTTTGCGTCTTTTAGTTTAGGACAATCGGTTGATGTCTTTCAAATCCTACACTCACCCATTCAAACTCCGCAATTCAAATTCACCAATTCACAATGTGTCTATAAATGTATTGAAAGAGAATCTTTATCTATGAAGAGCTTATACTGAGGTAATTTGCTTCATAGCACAGTTTAGTTGTCGAGATTTTAATGCGTCTTTATATTCTAATCAGTACACTTTTGGCTGTATGACAAAGTCCTAAAACTGACAGCAGCGATTCACGTTCATGTATCGCGTTTGTTCTGTAGCAGGTTAACTGTTTCTTTGAACAGGTAATTTATTATCTTTAGTGCAAAACATTGTCTTCAAGGGCCATAAAATCACCGATCAACGTATTTCATGAGCAAGAAATCGGGCTTGACATAATGGGGGAAAACCGTACCAGAGAAGAAAGAATACAAGTTGTTGGGTTCTTTTTTGTAATTTTCTGAAGTACAATTAATTTGATTCTATAGTTCTTCTCTAGTTTTAAAAAATTAAAATGCTTCCAATATTACAGGTGAATAATTATGAGAAGAAAAAACTGTGCCGTGGCCACTAGTCACTACTATAAATGAATTTTCTCTGGACTGGATTTAAGAACGAGGCTCAAACCGGTCAAAATTTAAGATCAATTTAAGAAAAAGTTCAGGCTGAGGTTCGATAACAAGGAAAGTTTTTCTGGTTGAGAAAGTTTATGAGAACAAAGAGGCTCAAACAGGCCAACATTTAAGAACAAGCCCAAGCCTGAGATTTGATAACATTTTTCAGGTAGCGATTAGACTATTATAAAGCTGGTATTAAAAATCAATTTAGTAAAACAGAATATAAGGTTAAACTCAAAGAGATTCGCTGTAATCTCAGACCAAAGGCAAAACAAAGGCAGTTTTAAAACTAGACATTGAAGGTAGTTCCCTTAAAGTCGCAATGTGGTGCGAGACATTTTTTCATTTAGACAAAAACCGCTTGCATAAATAAGAACAAATTAAAAAGAAATTAAAGCTGAAGTTGCCAAAAAGTCAAAAAACCCGGCGAGCATCGGCAAAATTTGCTGGTTGTTATATGAAAAAAACAACAACTATAGGCTAAATTAATGGCGATAGATATTTTCAGTGTGCGTTATAGGCTCGTTGGAGGAGCATCAGGCAGTTTTCCATGCGAGTTGAGGGTAATTTTTAAAAATATTATGTCGTGCGTTGAAAATCTGTAAATGTAACAGAATGATATGTTCAGTTACTTATTTGTATAAACTTATTCCTTTGAATTAAACCGCGAAATTTTTCATGATAAATTCTTTCTTTTTTAAATAACAAAACTAGAGACAAGTAAAACAAAAAGCTTTATATTCGATGCACTACATCCTTAAACGGAAATGTCATAAACTGCAATTAACTATTAAGAATATTGAGAAATATGTTCAGCCTAGAATTGGCAGAAAAATAGAAATATTCAGCCCGGGCCGGAAAAGCAATATTTGAATAAGAAAGAAGTATACTAGTGTAATTTGAAACCGGTCAAGCTTTCCGAGTAACAGGTCCCAACAATTTTTATTGTTCTGTGACCGACGAAGCGTAGCTGCAATGTTGCAGTGTTGGCTTCTTGCACACGTCTGCGCACGCGCACATTTCAATCTACTGTACCAGAATGCATCGCTTCTGTAGACAATCGCGTCTGTTTGCGAATTGCATGATGACGCGCTTGTAATCATGTTTACTAACACTCATACAGTAAAGAATTATTGTTGAAGATATTGCTTTTGTTTTTGCTTAGTTTTTAGTAATTTTCAACAAAGATATCTTTACTGCTTGACTAATTCTAATCCGTTTTCAAAGCAAATCTTTTGTAAAGTATGTAATATAAATTATAATGCGTGTTTACAAGACACTCGGATTGATCTGAATAATGGATCAAAACTTAAGAACATTCTAGCTTTGCGCAACTTAAAGTTAAAAACAACCGATAACATTTACCTCAAAATAACTGAAACTAAAACAAAAAAGTCAGGCAATTCAAGACTAATAATTTCAGTCGAAACAACTGTTTTAAAATAAAAGACCAAATTACCAGGGGAAAAAAATAGAAATTCCTCACTTGAATTAAATCTGGATGAATAACTGCATTCACTTTCACAGTTCAAAAACATTATTTGTTGAATGAAGTTTATTCATTAATCAAATAAAAATGTAGACTTTGTTCAATATATTTAAAAAAAAAAACGAACAAAGGCAATTGATTGGATCATAATATTGTGTCACATATCAGAGATATCCTGCAATGTTTTGTAAAATTTAAGAGAATGGCAAATGGCCACGGCTTTTAGTATCAGCTATTGTCGGTGATAAACAAAGAATCAAATACGGTTCCTGCCGCGACTTGGGGGCTTTGAAGCTCCATGGTTTGCGCACTCAGCTATCGCATAAACCACCATTTGTTCTCCCAGTTGCAAATCACCAATAATTTCTCACGCCTTTTGTTTAGGACAAAACATATTACTCAAATGTACTTGCTGTCGGTTTAGAAGAGAAAAGAAAACTGAAGCAGATATTTGCGTGTATGTAATAGAAGTTCGGGACAAAAGAAAATGCATTATAAAGAACAATGTGACGATTATCAGCCAGGAAAGAGCTCGCATATTCTACATCCTCATTGTAAACTTAAAGTTGTGTATATCGTTAACTGACACAAGAAAATTTTTCATTTGTTAAACCAGTTTCAAATTCAAGGAGAATTTGCCCAGAGATCTGATAAAACGGAGAGGAATGGCTCACGAAAAGTTCAGTGCAGATCTAAATGTTTTTCGTTTTATCTTAAATATTATATTTGCTGTAACTTTTACAACACGTCAATATTTCATTCGGCCGATAATTAAGCAAATAATATTATAATTATCAATATACAAACACGTTCGGGCGATAGTTTGCGTTTCGAAGGAACTAGATCGAGATATGAATATTGAATTACATTTAAAAAAACATCAGTCAAATGGAACATGACTTCGAAACAAAAGATGGTAGTTACACTGAAAAGTACTGACAAAGTACAAATTACGGCTTTTAAATCTGGCAATTTTAACATATCGGTTTGATTTTTATATGCTCTATCGACCATTACAAAAACGAGTTAGGGATTAAATAAATATGCTCTAGTTTTATGTGTCTAATCAAAATAAAAGATTAAAAAACAAAGTTTTCAGTCGCAAATTCAAATTAACTCGGTTAATATGAAAAAGTATGATACTGATTTTTAGCAAAACAATATATTTTTTCCGTTAGGTGTATGGGATTTCGTCAGAGTTCACATTGAATATTGCTATTGTATTGTCCCACTCCGAAGTTGTTAGAGTATATACTACAAATTATAAGATACAAATTTGTTCTGTGAGTTTCTTTGAGACAGTTTTTCACATTGAAAAGTGTCCGATTTGGAGTTGGATCAGTAGTGGAATTTCAGTTTATCATCACAAATTCTGAAAATTTGTAAAGTTGCAGATCTAGGTATGGCCAATAACTTTGGGCCAGTATTGTATGTATTTATATTACTACTGTCAGTCTTGCTAGCTCAGATTTGAAGGATCTCTGCGAAAATCAATGTTAAGATTTCTGCGTTTGTAAAAACTAGTTTTAAACCAGCGCCCGTAATTTTTTTAAACTCTCTTTATTTTATTTTGGATTTTTCAAGCTCTCGTTTATTGTTTCTCATTGTGTCCGAATACAAGGATGGATTAACTTTGTTTATTATAATATGCAAAACCTGGAACGCACTTTGAAAACGAGAGACTGAATGTGCTCTCTCTTTCCACTCGCCATATTTGAAAACGATGACATATACGGAACCCACAATACAAACAGAATTACCAAGAAAGCGCAAACAGTTCCATTGCTTCTACTTTAAACTTTAGATTGACAGCAGCAGAAGCAAGGTTAGTTATCGAAATTAAAAAATCTAACAGCAGCGAAAACGTTTAAACTCGTACATCAATGCAAATTGTTTGATGCCGTTGACAATGAGAGCGGCTGGCGGTGTCACATGACTTATTCGGAAGTTTCTGGATCTGGGTTTATTATTATTACTATTCGGTTTCTTCTTCAAAACAAAGTTAGAAAAACGCACTATGCATTTCTGTGACTGTTTGAAGATTAGTAAACAATCTGCTTTCTAAAGGAAAACCAATTGTTGATCAATTGAAAACATCGCAATCCCCCCGAGAAGGTAAGAAGAAATATCTTCATTTTCTTTCAAATATGTTGTCATAAGAATTGTCTCGCAAATTTTTCATTTTAACATGATGATGCTAATGCGACGAAGGCTAACATAATCTCTCATAATTTCGTCTTGGGAATTTATTATTTCTGTTACAAACAGCAGTGATAAATATATGGTACGCTTTGTCCGTTGTCCGATAAATTTATGTATTGATACCCGACCGGCTGCTCAGCTCAGACTTGTTTCGGGCCGCCAACCATTTTCTGGTGTCGTTTAGAATACTGATTACTTAATGATAAAAAATATATAGTTTCCTCTTTTGGAGTTTGTTTGCAGTAATGAAGGTGGTTAAACTGGAAGAGGCAAATTCATCATATCATGCCCTTTCAATTCAAGCGTGAAGTCGGTTCAAGTTTTGCCAAGAAAAAGCTTAAAATAAGAACTGCATGCATTGCCAACGGCGATTTCCATCCCGTCAAAGGTCAAAACTTAGATTAAACCGTTTCTCTTCAAAATGGCTTGTGTACGGACGGGTGAGTATAAAGCTATACATTAACTATTCAGCGGAACACATTTGCGAGCTGCAAAACACACAACAGAGCTTGGCCTCTTAATTCTGTCATTCAAAATTATGTTTGGCCTTGGGATGGCAGTTCTTCTAGAATGTTCGTTGTTTATATAGCACTCGAATATTTTTAAAATCATTTTGACCTTTGTTCTTATTTCTGGAATTTTATTTGAACTACTTATAAATTTATGTTTTTAAAATACGAAAGTAATATTTTAGTCAGTGCGTAGAAGAAATATATTGAAAATACTACCAGTACGAGGTTACAAAATTGATGTAATGATAAGTATACATATTCATAAAAAAGCAAGTGAAGAAAAGAACATGGGTGACAATCTTTATTTTTTAAGCTGTTTTCCTGGAAAGGCTCCTAAATTAAAATGGGGTAAAACTGACAATTTTTCCTTGCAAAGAAAAATTGTAAAAGGATGAAGTTTGCTTGTTTAAACAGACAAGGAAAATGTGGCAAGGAATATTTTAAATGTGATTAGTTTCCAAAACATTTCGGGCACTGTCTCTATAACTTGTCAAGGAAAACTTGCTCATTGTTTATACAAGCAATTGTTACTTGTGAAAGAAAATTATTTAAGGATAAACGGGCTTTAGTTTCGACATTTGCAGTATTAACAAACGGCAGTTCACAATATTCGTAAGTCAAAAACGTACGAGGGTATAAAACAAGACTCGAATAAGATTCGTGAGTCGTGTTCATCAAACTATTTGCATGGAGAAGTCTTATAATAGATTTACATCTCCCTCAATGATAATGTATTTATGTGGGAATGCTTAAAATTTTATCGAAGCATTGAAATTACGATGAATGTAAATGCAACATGATTTTTTTCATTTATTTTTGCTTCGTTTTGCCTCAAATAATTTTCAATGAAAACCAATTGTTCACTTGGCGACTATTTTGGAATTTTGAATACATGATTATTCTATATCAAAACAAAATTTAAACTAGCCTTATAAGCGATGGAGGCCCTGCTGAAAAATTCCCCTGATAATTAAATTTTTAAAACGGTAGCAGAAAACTTTATTTTTTAGTTTACATAAAAAACTTCAAAATTAATGCACCAGTCATTTGAAATTCCCACTCCTCCAACCCCGGAGATAGCGGGGACATTCAATTTTTGCTTGTGTGAAACTAAGCGAATTCCCCAGTAACCAAGGCGAAAATTTGCAGTGAACAGCCCCGCGTCCAGGGAATGCAATCACTGAAGGAGTGAGGCGTGATGCCAGTCGATGGAATTTCATATGGGTCACGCCTGGACGGGGGGGTCACTGCATTTGCAAATTCAAATCAAATCAAATGATTCATACTGCGTTCCTATGCTTAGAGTCTCCAGGGAGTCGTCGTTGACTGCCTTCTTTGTGTCTTTGTACCAAACTTTACACAGCATCTTTAAAAATCAACAGCGCAGCAAAGGCCAAATCGCCACACGAGACGCTTGTTTGTGCAGATATTTTATGTCAAATTACCATGGGGCGCGAAAATGTCACTTCTGTTCAATCGAGTGAATACCCCGCTTGGTTCCCCGCCCCAAGGGCCAAGGAAATGACACCAAGTGAAATCCCCGCACGCCTGTTACCGGAGTGGGGAGAGCGGAGATTTCAAATGACTGGTTAATAATGCGAAAAGCGGAACAAATTTTTGTGGACAGGCAAATGTTGTTGAATGCGGAAAAATGTACTTGATCGAACCTTTATCTCGATAGAAACTTCCAGACTACTTGTATTTCAATAGAAGAGAATAAAGATAATTGACCAGTTCATGACAAGTGGTTAGAACCCGGACATTTGATCATAAAAACAAGATAATGCGTTTGATAAATAAAACCACACACAAAAGAATACGCTTTCGCAATGACCTTGGATCCGGGAGTTTGAAGTACATCTCGTGAAGTGATAGAAAGATATCATTTTCTGAGTAGAAACTTCAATGACCAAAATTGACCTGGCGATGTGTCAAAGTTTGCTTAGATGTTTATTTTCGCATGACCCCTGGCACGAAATTATAGTATATTTCACTATTTAGTTCTAGAAAAACACAAAGACCAATTTTTCAGGTATTAAAATGACACATGCCAAAGAATGCCCAACATCTAGCTGGCCGGTAGCGTACTGGAATAAAAAATGAAAAATAAAATCTTACCAGTATAATAATTTTTTTCTAATACTACACACAGTACTACACTACACGTCATTTTCAAAGAAGTATTGTTTTCTTTCACAGCAGTATTAACACTGAAGTAGAAACAACAACAAACTGAAACGGTTTTAAACCTTCTACTCTATTCTAATTCTTGGGCTGAGGCCAAATGTTCTTAAACTGACATTTTGAGGATTTCAACCTCATATGTTCTCAAAATAATAGTATGGCTTTACACTTATTTTTATCTATTCCAGAAATTTCATAACTCAAGCACTCAAGAAGAATTAAAATAACTGGAAGTTCGATACTTTTTCAGTTTTCGGAAAAAGACTGCAGATTTCATATCTGCCGTCAGTAGACTTAGTTTATCTAAACAAATTTATGAATTATGGTTTGCCATGTATAAATCAAAGCGTCAACTGCAAACGGTACTTGTAAAATTCATGGTTTGGACGCTTGTCAGCTAACACACGTCAGTCTTATAAAGATTCTTGAAAAATAAAATGGTCATTATTTCTTGAGGTTTTCAGTTTTTTAAAATACTGCCGAATGATTACAAATACCGGCATGTGTTTTTTTTAAAGATGCTTCTTTATATACAAAATGCAGCCGGGTTTATCAGAAAAAGCAAGCAGTTAAATTCATACACATATTAATAAAGTAAATAGTATTAGCTCGCATTCGCAATGCACCTTCATTATAATTTGAAATGACACTTGATATCTGAGGTTCGGTTTGTTTAGTTTGTGAGTGTTTCGAGTTATTAAAAACTCAAATTCTCAAATCGAGAATTTTCGTAACACAAAAAAAAATGCTAATTTTTATTAAAAGAAATAAATTTCATTTAGATTGGTTAATGATTTTATTCTTTACTTTGTTTTCACTGCGTTAGATTTCACTCTCCTGCAACGCTTCGTCGCTCATAGCTGATTATCTCAGAAGTGATTAGTTGATAACGAAGCTTATTAATCTATTAAAACATGTTCCTGTTAATTTTACCATTCAAATTTGGTTTTGTTTAGCGCTTTCATTTCTAGAACAATCCCGATTGGCATTGTCTTCTCGCCATAGAGAGACCCTAAAATTTCTAACTGAATACAACGAGTTATAAAACTGAATCAAAAATATAAAATTACTTGACTTCATTAATAATGAATTTATACGCGCTTTTTTTCTAAAGAACAATTTATTTATAAAAACAACCAAGCTCAAACTCGCTAGAATTTGAGAACAAGCTCTGGCTGCGGCTCGATAAGTAGGATTTTTTTCTGGTGACTGAAGCTCGTAATTTATCTTGGTATTAAAGCATCAAACACAAACAGATTCCTGCAATCTGAACAGTAAAGACTGTTCAACAAACAGCGAAAGTAGTTCGCTTCAAAATGTTTGATGCGATAAGTTTCGTTTTCCAATACCTTGCTTCTATTTTGTTTTTCTTCAATAAAAACAACCGCTCACACAAATAAGAACAAATTTGGAAAAGTCGTCAAAAAGTTAATAACAAAAAGCCCCGGAAAAATTTACTGGTTCTTATAAGGCCCTGTTTTTACGTCGCATTTATTGGCACGTATTTTGGTTGATGATTTTTTTCGTCTGGGAGACTACGTCAACTGTTGTTTCATTTTCGACGTCAAATACAATTTCGATTTCGTTTTGTGCCACGTGAAAACTATGAGCGTGGGTTCAAAATTAGCCGGTGGAATAATTTATGCGGTCGAAAAATAATTTATACATTTACTTTGATGCGACTGAAAAGGGACGTATGAAGTGACACGCATTTCAGACGTTTTATCCGTCTGGGGCACACGGATAAAACGTCTGGACAAATATAATTTAACAGGAGCAATTCAGTTCGCTTTATACGTCGCTTAACTGTCGAAGAAAATTGCTGGAATTAAATTCGTGTGAATTAAATTCGTCTCTAACGCGGCGTATAAACAGGGCCTAAAAAAGCTTGTAGGCTGTTACAAAACTATGTTCTGAATACAGTCGAAAACCGGGTTTCTTTTTCGGCGGAATTCATTAAACAACTCCTTCAAAAAACACCAAAATTACAATCGAAATTAAAAAATATATATCTTTGGTAGATCTAAATGAGCAGGAAAATTTAACGGTTAACGCTACAGACAAAAGCTTATCTCAGTACGAAGTCTTGAAGAACAAGCCAAACAGTGAAACACAGGAATTCAAATATTGCTGACTAGTTCTGTTGTATTAATGCACTTAGGCATATAAAACCGATAGCATTTGTCCGTTTTGAAAAATAAAAGTAAATAACAACAGACAATAGAGACATTGAACAAAACAATATAAAATACATAATTTAACTTATTCTCGAAGCAGTTTGTGTGGCGGTCTTTAACTTTAAGTTAATGAGAAGATTCTGGAAGTCAAATTTCACAAACAGTGCAAAACCAGATATACAGGTATGCGTCTGAAAGGAGACACAGCTGACAAATAGGTCTTATATCTGTACGTTTGTTGAAGACAGCGGCCACTTGGCGCATTGCATGTCTGCGGTCGCGTGTATGTACCAGCTCATCCGACTAGTAACTGATATAGTTGAAGCCAAAGGTAAGATTTTCCTGATCAACTGCTCAATTATTTCTCTTTTTATTTTCTTTGAAGTGATTTGATCAAAACTGCCTTAGTTAAACCCAGAACCAATAGCACGTCGAACACACTTCGGAGCTTTTGTATTCAATGCACTCAAGTTTTAAAAACTCTTGAAACTTAAAATTGAGACTACTCTTTTTTTCAAAACGTCTTGAGCATTTCAACCATTGACCTTCATACGACAAAAGCATTTTCACAACGGCTAATTTTCTACCTCCATGACAGATCAGAAAAAGAATGGTGTTTCTAGAAACTGTTTATTTGGTTACATTTTAGGATTTTAACTTCAGTACAATGTTGAAACCTTGCAAAACACTTTCAAATTTGTGACGCATTGTCAGAGCGAAACAACAGATCGACCTTGATTGACTGATAGCAAATTATAAAAAGCTAATACATGCACGATAAACACAATTAGCAAACGTTTGTTATTGGGATAAAGCTTTTCATGACTCGGAGGAAAGTTCGAGATCTTGCGGTCACCCGGTTTGGTTTGACACAAAAGAAACCGGCCGCATTTGCACAGTAGTCAAGAGCGATAATTGATCATGCAATGGATAACAAAACGTTTTCATTTATAAAAGTCTAGAACTTAAACGTTTTTAAAAACTTTTGTCAAATCTACCAACTTTGTCAGAAACGAACAACACCTGAGCAAACAAGTTATTTAGTTTACATGTCAAATTTCTAATCGGTTTACAGCTGTGATGTCGTTTTTCAATCACAGCAAGAAGCCTGAAAGATCCTACTGCGAGTCTTTTTACCTCTTGCACTGCTCTTTTAAATGTGCGTGTTTCTATATAAATAAATGTATTGTCGAACTTAAGGGAAAACCTGTCTTTAAAAAGGTGTAGTTTAAATATATTTTTTCTTGTCTCATGATATCCTTTCAAAGTTTCAGTATTCAGTCAGTTAAAAAGCAAGTAGACTTGAACTGTTGGCAATTTGAAAATACAGTAATACAAAGTCAAAAAAAATATCTTTAGTGAAAACGCTTCATATTTTGACCGAGCAAGAACCAATGCCGTAGCATCATAAAATAAGCAAAGCTGAACTCTGCTATTGAACCAAATACTGTTTCAATGTTGAATAATATCGCGATTCTGCTCATAATCTTGGCATAAAAAAGTCCGGCACTGTGCAGATAACACCGGCAGTAAGCTTTTGTGACAGTACACAAGTGAACTTTCTGGATGATAACTTTGTATGCCTAAGTAAACAGTACTCCAGTAGAGTGAGTGACAGCAAAATGAATCATTCTGAATGGTGTTTCTGTATTACAGAATTGTGCAATTGTTTAAATAAGGTTCTAGAATATTACAAGTAGAAGCATGCAGTTTCGCGTCCAGATTTCGTTGCAAGATAGCTGTTTAGGAAGATTGTGTACATGAACAGTTGCATAAAGGTCTAACTATGAAAATCTGTAATCCGCTTCAAAAAATCGCTAGTAGAAAACAAAGAACGACTTCAGTTTCGGGGAGCTTGATCGCAATGTAAAAATGTGAGAGGCCTTTATCCGTTTTGAAATGCTCAGTCACTCGCCGTCTCTTCGTGTTCTACAGACTATTCACTCTCTTTTTTATAAGAACGTCAAGCTGAAAATCAGCCAAAATTTAGGAATATGCTAAGAACAAACCCCGAGGTTGAGGCCAAGAACTTTATTTTATTACTTGAACTTGAAGGTACAAAATCATGGAGTCGGCAAATAGTCGATAGTGCAGCATTGTTTGCAACTAAAGTAAAATACATGGAAATTTTTACAGGAATAATTTGCAGGACTCGTTACTTCTACTTTGCACTATTTGTATGTCAAATATCGAATATCGAAGCTCGTATCTTCTTAGATACACATACAGACTTTACAGTATCGTTGTTCTTGTAAAGTTGTTCTTATAAAAAAGCGTGTAGACCGAAAGACGTATGATTATATTAAGATTTGAAGCTAAAATCCCCAAAATATTTAAGAATATTCGGCCTCGGTCCAAAAATAAGACGTTCTTACATAAATAAGAGTGTCATGATAGTGACTCGGCTTTCAAGGTTATAGACAAAGCCCCCGCTAACTTTTAATTTTAAAAAGATAAAGGAAGCGATTCACATTTAGCTTATGGAAAAAACCCTTCGTTTAAATCAACAACTTTTCCATGTCAGCTGAAGCTTTCGTTATAATTTATTTCACAACTACACTCTTTTTTATAAGAACCTTTTTTATAAGAAATCAGCCAAAATAGCCGAGGCTGAGGAACGGCCGAGAACTCTATTTTATTACTTTACGGCAAATCGTCGATAATGTAACATTGTTTGCAACTAGAGTAGAGTATATTGGAAATTTTTACGAGAATACTTTGCAGAACTCTTTTTCTCTATGTACTTGTACTGTAAATCAAATATCATGCAAATATCGAACTCCAATCTTCTTTAATAGATACGCAGTGCCGTTGTTCTTATAAAGATGTTCTTTTAAAAAAACTTGTACACCGAAATACATTAAGAACATTTGAGGCTAAAATCTCCAAAATATTTAAAACATTCAGCCAAGGCTCAAAAATAAGACGTTCTTTTATAAAAAATAGTGCATGTACTGTTTTTACGTTTGTTACTTTCGTGGCCCGTATTCATGGGCTACCGAGTCAGTTTGAAAGCAAATTTGAGCTAGAAACTAGCAAACTAAGTAAAGACACGGTACATATATTTAGATCGCAGTTATACTAACAACGCACATATACTCTAGATAGCATATATATATTTAGTATAAATCTACTAGCATTATATTACCAATGCTGTTCTCTGATTGGCTACCCTACTCACTACATATTCGGTAAAATATAGTGAGTAGCGATTGTCAACAAAATGGCGGCCGCTCCTTCGAGGTTTCGAAGTGTGAGTAAAGAGGATTTGGA
>JAODFW021294528.1:5000-14964 GCA_027575235.2 Palythoa mutuki | reverse complement strand
CATGTCTTTTTGAATTAAAATTAATTATAAAAACTTTGTGCTTTGTAAATATTTCAAATGTTATCAGTTTTATATGAAAGCTGTTTTCTTAACACCAACACGTCCCATAAACAATAACTTGATTTGGGGAGCCAGTGTAAATTTTGAGAATTCAAAAACAGCGTTCACAGATTACACAAAAAATTACAATAGTACAAACATAAAGCACTCTGATAAACCACTACACAGAGATGTGCACACTTAAGGTTAGTAACTAAAAACTGACGAGTCTTGCATAAAATATGTCAAACGTTTCCCAAAAAAGTGAAAATTACCCTTTTTTGAAAATCAATTTAAAACGTTGGTAAAAAATAACATTGGTCTAGAAATGATACTCACCGGCTTCGACAGAATTTCAAGAGCACTCCTACAAGTTAAGCAAACATCTTTTGTTACACAAAGCAGCAAATTGATGAGCATTCTTTGACTTTACAAAGTTAGGGTTCAACAACGTAACTCTCCATACATCAGTTTTCAAATTCCTTATTCTAAAAAAATTAGATAGTAGAACACAGAAGTAATTTACTCATAGTAATAAGATCGATATATCGTTAATTTTTATTACTGTATTATTGTATTGTAATTATTATTATTATTATTATTATTATTATTATTATTATTGTTACTGTTATTGTCTTTATTATGATTAATACTATTTTTACTGACAGCTGTTGGAAACTGGAATGGTTTCAATAAAAAGCTGGAACTTTATGTAAAGAATATTTGATTATGTAGAAAAAAGAGATTCATGTTTTGTATACTTAAAAGAGCGTTGCCATGAAGATCACTCTTGTTATCATGGTGAACCGCACCAAATTTTACCTTCTCAGACTTTTATCATGTATTAAGGAGAACAAAAGCATAAAGATGAACTACCACTACATCAAACAGGATTTCACATACCCTTCTTCATCTCTCTTGAGACAATTGGCGCGAACAAATCCGATCTCTCCACCACGTGACACGCGTCTAACCAACCAAAATTCAGGACGACTTGTATCCAGGATCTCAACTTTGTCTCCAGCTATGAGGAACTGTTTACCAGTCTCTTCAGAATGGAAATCTTCAACGGCAGTGTAAAGGCGAAGTTGAAGAACCTATAAAGTGGTAAGAACTTTATTAAGTACACGAAACTACAATCCCATCTTTCAGTGTAAATTGTTAAGTAATTCTAATTAATTATTTATATATATATATAAAGCTAATTAACCCTTGTCTTGCTAAAACCAGTTTAAGATAAACCAAGAATGCCTTAACTCTTCAACCGTTTGTTCTTGTAAAGTGACTATTCATTTTGTTTATCTCGACATGTAGAAAATGTCTATTGTATCACAATCTTTAGAAGTTGGCAATTTTTCAAGTTTGGTTACACTTGGACTCTTGAAAACTAAGCAGGAAAAGGGTTAATGTCATTATACTATTTCTGAAGAATTCGTATACTTTTAACGAGCTTTCGATATTGTATACTTTGACTTTGTCGTAATGGATAAAAGAAAGTGAATGTTCATGATGGTCAACCTATTGATAAATACATACGTCTTCTATCTTGGATAGTCCTGAGCTTTTTCTGCCAGGTAGCTCAACTCCCACAACAACTTTCTGCTCAGGGCCTGTGGGAAACGAAATGAAATGTTTTAGTATTCATCTGAAGCATCATTAACAGTTTACAATAACGCGACGTTTCCTGCTGATATCAACAACAAATTTAAACTTTAAAAGCAATTACTACGTGCAATACATCATAAACTTAGATGTAAGAGAAAAGAGTGCCCACTATGGATGGGGGCAAGTTAACATGAACATACACGTACTGAAATTGCGATTTTAATATCATTGTAAGGCCTACTCTGATCTGGCACCCAAAGTCGCCGTTACTTTGGGCGACTTAAGGCAATTTAAGGCGACTTAAGACGACTTAAGTAGAAGAGTGCTAAAAAGCCACTGCAACTTTGTGCGACTTAAGACGACTTTGCGCGACTAGAGGCAACTTTGTGCGACTTAATGCGACTTTGCCGGTGCGACTTAAGGCGACTTTGTGCGACTTAAGGCAACTTTGGGTCCCAGAATAGGCCTATTGTAAAGATATTGAGCGTCATACAATTAACCAAGGTAAGCAATCGGAATTTCACTAAATAGGCAATTTTAACCCTTATCCTGCTAAAAGCGATTTTACATAAACTAAAAATGTCTCAACTTTTGAACCAGTGCTTGAAAACCTATAAGGTTACTATCCATTTTGTTAGTCCTGAAGGGCAGAAATGATTGTTATTCATTCTAACCTTCAACAAACAGGTGGCCAACACAAGATGTCTCTCCTGCCCTGTTTTTAGCAACACACTTGTAAACACCCGTATCTTCGTATCTACCATCCGTTATGAGTATCGAGTGAAGGTCGTCTTCCTTAAATACTTTTACGTTAGGGAAGCTTTCTTGTTCGATCTGTTTGTTGTCTTTGTACCACGTAACCTCGGGAATTGGTCTACCGCGAACCCGTACGTCAAATCTGGCCGCATTTCCATTTTCAATTGTTCGATCTTTTAGTAATGCAGTAAAAAGTGGTTTCTCGTCCAAAACTGCAGCTTTCAACCCCTGCGTTGGTTCAGGCTTAATTTCTTGGTCATCCTCTTGGTCAGTGCTAAGGTCTGAAAAGTAATCAGTTTCAAACAATAAGTCTTTAAACCTTATCTTTCTAACTACAATTTCACATAAACCAAGAACGTACTAGCTGTTGAGCCACTGTTTGCAATGCTAGAGTGATCTTCAAATTGTTTGTCTTTAAAAGTAGATTCAGCAAATGTTCGATTCATTCAAGAAATTTGGAACTTGGCAATTTCTAATAACTTTTACGACTTTGACTTTTAAAAACTCTGCAGATAAAGAGTTTATTTTTTTGAATTTTTTCGTTGGTTTATTTACCATTTTCTTTAAAACTACAAATTATAGTTCTACATTAAGTCTTTTGATGGTTTAACGTGAAAAAGAAAAGAGCACCAACAAAAGTGACAATTATCACTCAATATTAGAACGTTTCTTGTTTTGGAACTTGTGGCTTTACTTAATTTTATCCTTTCAGTAAATCTTTATTTTCTTAAAACCCTACAATGTTGTGGAAATGTAGATCTACTTCAAGATAGATAAAATGCTCGAAGACTAATTAAAAATATTTAAAAATTCATAGAAAAATTTGTGCTTCATATTGTTTTACTCGCATTTTAACACGGGAATGTATTCACATAACGTCTAAACCAGATATTAAATTGGAAAAAAGGTATAAAAAACGAGATAGCACTTTCCCCAGAACGGAGAATTGACACTGGAAGAACTCACTACTCTTAAGCCGTCAGCCAAATACTCCCTTAGAGGTGATAACTCTCTAGATGCTGCTCTCTTGGCGACCGTACTTTCTCCAATCAAGCTCTTTTCTTTGGAACCGTCAAACGAACTATATAAGAAATCTAAAATTCTTATAATCGTTTAAGCTTGATTTCAAAACATTTTATTTAAATTTTATTTTCATTCATAGATAGTTTATTATTACGCATTATTTTAGAAATAGCGCAGCTGAGCATTTTTATGTAAATTGCGCTTTAGAAATTGCATTATTATTATTATTATTATTATTATTATCATTATTTATTACTGAAAGGTACAATGTGATATAACTTTCGAAACATATTCGTATACACGTAACAACACCATCGAAGCGTTAAATAAAAAAGATCTTTGCCTCGAATATCTAATCAGTGGTTACTAGAGGTCGATATCATCCTGAAAACAGTTTATCGAAAACA
The DNA here is from genome assembly GCA_027575235.2 of Palythoa mutuki. NCBI lineage: Eukaryota > Metazoa > Cnidaria > Anthozoa > Zoantharia > Sphenopidae > Palythoa > Palythoa mutuki. The sequence goes on along the minus strand of JAODFW021294528.1, from coordinate 11,134 downwards.
ATACTAGGAGCAAAAGGGAATCGGCGATTGTCGTGAAGCTCGTGTAATTACCTTCGACAAACAGTTGAGCCTCGCAAAACACGGAGCCTGCCGCGTTTGAGGCCGTTACTCTGAACACGCCTTCATCTTTGACTCGTGTTCCTGAGATCAAGAGAGAATGAAGGCCAACATCCGACTCGTCAACAAACTTTACACGAGAGTCTTTCTCTAGTGTCTTGCCATTCTTGAGCCACTTCACTTCCGGTTCCGGTTTACCAATAACCTTGATGTCAAAACGTGCTGTGTCCCCAGCAAGCACTTCGCGGTCCTTCAGTTCTTGTTGAAACCTGGGTGGCTCCATTATATTATCACGTGATATTCTTCTTTCCTTAGTTGCGTTTACCGCGGCCTCATCAGCTGACTCGGAAGAAGGGGCCGCTGTAGAGTGAAATAAGAAGTCATTTAACCCTTTCAGCCACAGGCAATTTATCAACATCTAACTTCTCCTTACATAACTCGAACAAAATAATACATTTGGTAGCGAGAAATAAGGAACTGATCTAATGAAATAAGCTGTGGAAGTTGATGCGCCAAATTCTCCCAAACTGCTGATACAGAAAGTATGAAGCTCAGTTGGGAGAATTTACCAACACATCATTTGTCGTGTTTGGGTCTTAAAGGGTTAAACGAAAGATGTAACAGAACAGTCTCTAACTGAACGCATTTATGATTTACAAAACATATCTTGCTAAATTAAGATTTCACAAAAACATGTTTATTTGTCAAAATTTAAACAAATTTTCATTAATCATAGTAACTTAGGTGTTTAAAACAAATCAGCTGGAAAAACGTTTAAAGACAAAGCATTTTTTTTACGACGAGAACGTTTCGTGGTCTGGAAGGAAGAGAAGTGGTTAGTAGTTAGAGATTATACACGAAGGAAACCTAAAGTAAAAAATCTATCACTCATAAAATGAAAGACCTTAAACTGTCGTATTAACCTCTGAAAAGGTTTGGTTCCAAAAATTACCATACAAGTCTAACCTAGCTATTAACCTCTACGTACGAATATGAAATCTCCAGGTTTTATAACTGTATTAATGTGGGATCGACAAAGTAACCAACTAATGCAAAAAGCAAACTGACTGGTTTTCTTTATGGACAATGAAAAAACAAGAAAATGAGGCGTCAAACAACTCAGATTTTAGACAAATAACCATTCGCGTTAATGAGGTCTAACTTGATAACCATAATGCTTAGATTGCCTACAGGCAACAAGTTGCAGTAACAGATCCAACTAGTAAAAATTGATGATTAATAATGAACTGAATGAACTGACTGATTAATTAATTAATTGTTACTGATTGATTAATTAAATGATTGGAATGATTTTAGGAATCACTGGTCGACTGACTAACAGTATAAGGTACTAGAAATGAAAGCTTCCCATCAAGTTCCTTTGGTTATGTTACATTACAGGCTAAAGACGTTAGCAATAAAAGCTTGAAGTTATCTGCGCTGATTGCAAACAAAAAAAGGAAGACGCGAGTTCGGGTTAGCGCATATGTTAGTGGCAGAATTAATAGGTGTTAGCCGGGTTACTCGTCGTTTACGCCGTCCAAAACTTGATATCAAAAGTCTGCTTCAACTACGAGACGTTTCTTCACTACAAGACAGCACAACATTAACTCAGAAAAAGCTCTTGGATGCACCTTCGACTAAAATTTCAGCACTACAGGAGCTCAGGCCGAATTCGTTGAGGAGAACGCACTTGTAAATTCCTTCATCGTCCCACTCGATTGGTGACACCAATAACTTGTAAACCTTGTCCTCTGAGATAATCTTGAATCGTCCCTGGTCATGCAGTAAATCGTTATCTTTAAACCATTCCACCTTGGTCACAGGTTCTGGGCCTGAAATGACTTGTAATGTCACGTCCTCACCTTCGTTAACCTCTAGGTTTTCGAACTTTGAAGTAATCGTGGGCTTTGGACCTTTTGTCTTCTGGTTTGAAGGGGATTTCTGAAGCTCGTGGAAAGATTTAGGTGACGATGGAGTATCAGGTAGTCCTGGATTTAAAATGGCAGTTGTACATGATTCAGTTTTAGCGTAGTACAGAACAAAACAACTAGCATGAAATGACATTTTAGAACAAGATTTTTAGTAGCAACAACTTCTCCCTGTGTGGTTTTAGTTTCTACTGATACCCAAAAATGGAAATACAAATTTTGCGTCATTTCTTTTGTCCAAAATATGTCAAATACTGCCAGGCTTAGGCAACAAAATCTATTCTTATTTCTTACAAAGACCGACACAAATATTCGTCGCTGCCTCATCTTTTACGATATTTTCAAGAAAAATGCTACCTTTTTGTACATCTTTATCTTGTAAATGCAATCACAACAAAATGCTCCAATTTAATCAGTCGATAAAGTGCAAACATTTGCACACAAATTTAGTACCTCTAGAGATTTAAGATTGTTTCAATAAAATAAAACTTTCGAAGAGTTATATTTCAATATATGTTATAGGCATGATAGCCGAAGACAGACACAAGACAATGTTACAACCTGTGACGAAAACAGTACGCGCCGCATTCACAAAAGCACACAGTAAAGACAACGGCGGAAAGCAGTTGAGTATTTAGGATTTTAGGTAGTGTCGAGTCTCCCAACACTGTATGCTTACTGAAGCTTTCAGCACATAAAGATTTCCTCAATACTTTTCTAAATATTTCGAGCTTTAGATCATATCATTAAACATATTTAGCTTAGATATCTAGTTAGCAAAAGTTTAAACTTCTTTTCGTTCACTTACGCTGAACAGTAAGAACAGCCTCGCACTGCCTGTGCCCAGCTTTATTGGAAATTTCACATCTGTACAGTCCTTCGTCTTCGCGCTTGACCGGGGAAAATTTTAGCTGGCAGTTTTCGCCATCAGACGACATTTTTATACGCCCTCCACAATTTACTTGGACACCATTTTTGAACCAGTTTATCTGAAGTGGCTGGGTTCCCTGTGCAGTAACCTGAAGAACTGCTTCTGTCCTTTCCACAACAGTTGTGTCTTCACAAGTCTTTAAAAACTCTGGCGGAACCTGTGAAAGTCTGGATAACAACAAAAAATGTTAACCTAAAATGAAGAGTTCAAATTTGTTGGAAAATAAAGAAAAGAAATTTCTACATACCTTCTTGAATCCGGCTCAAGTTTTGTTTTAAATTTTTCTGAAAAAAAATATAAAAAATTGATTAAAATGAAATAAAATACAACGTAACCTAAAGGGTACCCTACTGCGCATGCCGATTACACACTCAATTAGACAAAAGGCAGAATGAATGGTATTTTATCCACGCCAGCCAGGGTTGTAGTTACAAAACAATATTTTCTTTTGTTTTCCTTGATACTTTTGTGGTATTAAGAAGAATAAAAGTAGCCAAATCTGTGCATTAATGGCCAGAGTGCTAATTTTTTGTCAAGATTTTGCTCCCCGCCGTTCTTAGTACCTGTTAGATTTTATCATAAAAGTGCAAAACAATTCATTTAAAAAATTGTACAACACAACAATAAAACAGGTTTAGTACTACAAATAAGATACTTGATGCAAACCTTCAACGAGTAATTCACAGTCGCATTCTGCGGATCCTGCCGCATTTGTTGCCACAATTTTATAGACAGCTTCGTCCTCTACAGACGCGTTAAAGATGTTAATGCAGTGGAGATCACGAGCAGCGATGATGGTAAGATGACGGTCCTCAACTATGGGTTTGCCATCCTTGAACCACCTCACAGCCGTTGCACTGTCAGCCGGAAGTTTGGCGTCTAACGTTACGTTCCCTCCCTCTTTAATTTCTTTGTCTTGAAGTTCTTGGGAAAAGACTGGTACCGAGAGCGTTGGTTTTGGTTCTGCTTCAGTGGAAATTGCCTCGGACGAGGTTCTGTAGAATATAGTAATTAATTCACAGAAAACGAAAAATATTTACCTGGCAGGGCAGACAAAAGGAAATTTACCGATAACTAAAGGTTTCCCAATTCTTAACTGGAAAACTATGATGTATATACTGCATTATATTTCAAACCTATAATAAGATACTGAGTTGTTGACAAAGAGGATACAGAAATAAACATGATACTTCTTCCCAGTCTTACATGCACACCTATCAAGATATATTGTATTCATTTATCTCAACTTTTTTTTACCCAACCATCTTATGGTTACGTTTTTTCCCTTCCCAACCTCTAGCAAAATCAGTTTGTTTTGTTGCCAAACCATTTTCTCCATTTCTGGATATAACTAACGATCGGCCTCTTATACTTAAAATGTACTTTTATTTCATAAGAAAAGAGCCAAAGCAAATACCCGGACGTTTATTAATGTATTGAATCAAAAATGGAGCAAAATCGTACACAAACTGCACTTACATATCTTCTGCATCACTTTCGGAACTTGAAGACGACGTATGGCCTGAAAGAACGAAGATAACCAGTGGTGTAACAGGTTAAACTTTGAACAGTTCGAATAGTACAAAAACAGCATTCCCACATCTTTACCATTAAAAAGTTAATGACGTTGGACGGAGCTTTTTCATCAAATGTTGAAAATATTTGCAAAAATTCTTAAATTTAGATGAGATGAATCCAAACGTTAGCCATGCAAAGCCAAAAGGTATCTTTTGAACTTGCTTTGCAAACACATGTTTTGGGTTAACATTTATGTTATGTGTCTTTCAAATTTCAGGAATAAATTCAGAATTTTCAAGAAGTTTCAGCAAGCAAAACAAACTCTGCCTGGAATTATACAAAACCTGACAAACGCCTCAAAAGTAAAGATAGTGGTGAAAGTAAAGTGGATTTATCGACTATAGTGCAAACTCAAGTTGAGATGGTATGAATCTACGAGCAATTTGTTATTACCTGGTCTGTTAACCACAAGTTTGGCCTCGCACATGGCTGTGCCTTCCGTATTCTTTGCAACACAACGATATCCTCCATCATCCGACGAGGTGACATTTACGATCGTCAGAGAGTACACACCATTTAACTTCTCTTGCACTTTGTACTTTCGACTTCTCCTGATTGGTGACCCATTTCGAAGCCACTCCACTTCCGGTTCTGGTTTACCGCTGACCTGCACCTCAAAACTGACAGAACTCTCTTCCTCTGTTTCCTGATCTTCCATTTCTTTGATGAAGGCCGGTGCCTTATACCTTGAAACGCGTTTTGGTCGTGCTGCAAGTTTAATAAACCTTTACATTATTTTGCTGTTTGTTCTGTATTCTTCTTTATATCCAATCTATGTCCAAAATACAGAATGAGCTAAAGAATAACCTAAAGCAGTAAACAGGCTAAACGAAATAAAAATATGACATCTTAGAGGGAAACAGTTTTGACTACTTTCTGACAATGAAAATTTTGCACTTGCATAACACGAGTTGTTTCTTGTCACCTGCTAGCTAGCTAAATCCTTTTACGAGCCTAAGTGGCCCATGGAGCCGGTGCTTATCCCCGGTTTCTATAGTGTTAAGCGGATGAGAGTCATTGACTACCCCTGGACGGGACACTAATCCATCGCAGCTTAGCCCCCAGCAGAAGCTGGTACTCATTTTACCTACCTCGGGAGGACGGAAAGCTGAGTCAACTTTGGCGGAAATAAAGGTCACACAAATGTTCAACTCTCGGCTGAGCCGGGGATTGAACCTGGGACCTTGTAGTTAGAAGGCAGAGATCTTACCACTTAACATTTATAGCCAAAATTTTTTAAAATAATGGTAAATCTATCGAGTTCATTTTAGGTGGTTTCAACGTTTCCCTTTGTCCAAGCGTGCCCATACCACAGGGAACCCAAAATCCTCTTTCAGGCATTGCCTTAATCTATATAATAAAAAGACTAAGACAACGACTACAACTATTACTAGTGTTTTAGTGCCCAGGCTGGTTACCATGCGCGTTCTTGTGCTCTCACGTGTTTCCCCATACCTCCGGGAACCCAGAGCTCCGCTTTTAGGCAGTACCTAACTAAGTCTATATATTAGCATGAACAACAATCAGATTCGCATTTATGATATCCATGAATTATTACGAGTCCTTCGACATAAATTAACTTAATTTTCGCTTCGTTTGATACAACGTAAGGCGGCGTGGTTGGCGCAGTGGTAAGA
>JAODFW021293594.1:0-14996 GCA_027575235.2 Palythoa mutuki | reverse complement strand
CCGGCGACGACGCCGGAACCGGCTTCGCGCAGCATGCCGATCATCTCGTCGGAGGCGACGGCTCCGGAAACCCCGGCTGCGGCCAGCATGGCGCGCAGGCGCTCGACATAGGCCTCGTGCCCGCCCAGGTTGATGCTGAGGGGCAGGGGCACCGGCACCAGCCCGGCGTACTGGCAGCCGTAGAAGAAGGCCATGAAGTCGGGCGTGGTCTCCGCCAGGATCGCGATGCGGCTGCCGCGGGCCAGGCCGAGGGCCGAAAGTCGCAGCGCCACCTCGTGGCAGCGCGCCTGCAGCTCGGCATAGGGCAGCACCGACTGCAGGCTGCCCCGCGGCGCATAGAAGTTGCAGCCGGTCGGGCCAGCGGCGGCGTAGTCCAGGCCTTCGGTCAGCGTCTCGAACTCGCCGAGACGCATCGCCAGATTAGCGCGAAATGTCGGTGTCGGAATCACGTATACCTGCTCCCCGATCCGAGTTGGCCGGATGATGCCGCGCAAGCGGGCCGATAGATCCAAAGACTGGGTGTCTTGCTCAGCGTCGGAGTCCGACTTTCAACCTGACGGCACGTTCGAACCCTAGACCTATCCGCAGCGCCACCAAGAGGCAAATCACTCATTGTTACGTTATGTTACGGGTGATTCTTGCGAGCGGAGAACCGGCGGCCGGGGTTAAGTGCCGGCGCAGCGCGGAAGGGGCCTCCGGCGGCGCCGGGCCGGGAAGATCCCGCCGGATCGGCGAGGGCCGGCAGCGAAATGCACTGCGGCCCGCGATCTCCGGGATCGCGGGCCGCAGGGACGAGGCTCGATCGGGCGGCTGCCGCCGCCGGAACGCTTCAGGCCGCCGGCGAGTCGACGGAGGCCGCAGGCGCAGACGACGGGACGGCAAGGGCCGCGACGCTGTCCTGCATCAGCCCGAGACATCCGAACATGAGCTGGACCAGCTCGGCCTGGCGCTCGACACCGGTCTTCTCGAAGACCCGCTTCAGGTGGGTCCGCGCGGTGTGGACCGAGATCCCAAGCCGGTCGGCGATGCTGTCCAGCCGCTCGCCCTCGGCGATCAGCTTGGCCAGCCGCGCTTCCGCCGGCGTCAGCTCGAAGTGCTGCTTCAGGAACTCGACGCTGTGGCTCGAGAGCGGCCGGTCCGGGTCGAAGATGAAGACCATGTTGTAGAAGGCGTCGCCCACCGGGAACTTGCCGTCCGGCCGGTAGGGCTGCACCAGGATCGCATAGGGTCGCCCGCGCGAGGGCCGCTCGACCGCGAAGAGCTCCGAGCAGTCCCGGCCCGGTGTCTGGCGGCACCACTCGAGCCGGCCGAGCATCGTGCGCAGCGACCCTCTGGTGCCGTCGACGCAGATGTCGACCTGGCTGAAGTCGAAGCTGAGGCCGTCGCCGCCCGACAGAATGGCCCGTCCGGCGTCGTTGGTCATCCGGACCTCGCCCTTGGAGTCGACGATCGCGACCCCGATCTCAAGGCGATTCAGGGCCTCCCATCCGACGCCGCCGGAGAGCTGGTCCTCGGCGACCCGGCGCTCCAGCCGCCAGGCACCGACGATGTGGTCGACCAGCGACTGGCAGTTTCCGAGGTCGCGCTCGGAATAGGCCTCAGCGGCCGCCGGGCGGGCGACGATCAGATGCAGCTGCTTTTGGCCGATTGCGCCGAGGCAGCTGTAGAGCATCGGACCGACGTCCTGCTGACGCAGGAACTCCTGAAACAGGCTGGGCGTTCCGGAGGCGGCCTGCCGCAGCAGGCTGTCGCCGAACATCACCTCGCCGTCCCGGCGATAGGTCGACTCGATGGGCGTCAGCCAGGGCGCATCCTGCGCAAGCCGCCCTTCCAGCGCGGCTGCGAAGGCGGCGTCGACCCCGTGGGACTGAAAGACCTGTCTGGTGTCGGATTGCTCGTCGTGAAGGACAAAGAAGGCCTTGGTGCTGTCTAGCAGCGCTGCCGTTTCCGACAGAACCGCAGTCCAAGCCTCCGGATAAAAAGCAGCCTGGTAAATCTGGCCGACAATCGCGGGAGGGAGGCTGACCTCACTTCCACGCTTTACAATCTTGGGTGTCGTCTTGCCGGATCTCGAGGCGGTGTTGGCATATGAAGCCGGCATCGTAGTTGAGCCCCCTCCTGCTCACTGGGCCGTCCGTTCTGGTCGGCGCTGAAGTCTGGATGACTGGAATCCCCCAAAATCATCTAGGTTAAGGGAATGATCCCCACCGAAATGAGGTGTCTGGCATTTCCGGCTGGACCGCCTCGATCCATGGCCAACTTGGGCCACGCCTGCCGATTGCGCAGATAACACCTCGACTCTTCGTAGTAAGATGCCCTGCACGGTGTGGATTTTCAAGAATTCTTTAGACTGTGAAGATGAAAACTTGGGGTCGACTCGCATGACTGATGCCCCGACAGTGTTGCACTGCACGGCCGGCGGGCAATTCTCCGAGACCATACCAAACGGGAAATCGAACGGCGCCTCTTGCCCCTCGTGACTGCTGTGGGGCCTTCGATTTATCTGATAAGTAAGGGAATGTCACAGCTCTGTCACAGCTTCTTCGGCCGAATTCAGTACGCCGGCCCGTCATGCCGCAAGCCTGCCCTATGTTGGACACAACTATGCCCCATCCGCCTCGGCCCGGCGCCGCGGCTCGAAAGGGCCGGCCGCTTGCCGTCCGACTTGCTCGGCCGGCTGTCGGGACGCCTCGCGGTCCCTGCCCGAAGGCCCGCGAAGCGTCAATCCCTTGACGCCGCGCGCAAAGATACGTTTCATCGCTGATACAGTGTCTCTCATACCTGAAACAGGGTATCTGCCGATGCCCTATCGGGAGGATGATTGGCTTTTTGAGTAAATTCAATAAGTTAGCTTGCCGGACGTGCAATCGGAGGCTTGGCACAGGAATTGCTTTTTCAACGAATTGAGCGGATTCGCTCACGGCAACGGAAAGCGGATTCGCGCAGGGCAAAAAACGAAAACACCACTCCGAATCGGTCATCATGAGGCGGACTAAGGATGACACGGGACGAAAAACCCAAACGGCTTCGTTTCTTGCGAAGTCAAAAAACCATGATAGTGCGGGCGATGCGTGGCGCCGCGCCGACAGCCGTTCTGGCCGTCTGCGCGCTGGCCGGCGCCCAGGCGGCGCTGGCGGATCAGCCGGGCCGCGTTCAGATCAGCTTCGAAACCAGCGGCTTGAAGGCCGAGGCTCCCAAGGCCGAGGCCCTTCATGACGAGGCCTTCCAAGGTAAGGCCCTGAGCGCCGAGGAACTGACCGGCGTGCGGGGGGCGGGGCTCGAGGCCGGCGCCCCGGGGCATGACGGCCGTCGGGACACCGCGGTCATTCTGTTCGACGAGATCGGCGGCAAGCGCGGCGGCAGCGGCAATACGAAGCTGTCGCACGACGCGGGCCTCGGATCGAACCTGAACCAGAGCCTGTCCGGCGGCGTCTACTAGACACCACGCGTCCTTACCACCGGTTTCCGACGGGCAAGACCTTCGGTCATGACACTTGCGAGGCCCGGCACAAGGACGTGCCGGGCCGGCCGCAAATGCTCTCTGTTGGCTCAGATCTGGAGAGAAAGCCCCGTCGAGCGCCCCGGCGCGGTCGCGGGTCTAGTTGAGCAGACGGGCCAGCGTGCCCTGATCCGGCTGGCCGGTGATGGGCAGGCCCTGGGTCCTCTGGAAGGCCGCGATCGCGCTCTGCGTGCCCGGGCCGAAGACGCCGTCCACGGTGCCTTCGTAAAGGCCCTGGTCCTTGAGGGCCTGCTGGACCCGGCTCAGGGTCGGCTGATCGACTGCGACGGCCGGCCCCTTCGGCTTTTCGGCCAGGCGGTTGGGCGCCAGCGCCGCGACGAGGTTGGTGACCGCGGTCTCGAGCCTGACGCCCGGGTTGGCCTGGCAGAACTGCTCCATCCAGCCCGAAATGCCGCCGATCGAGGCGTTGCCGGCCACGTCGTAGGTGCGCGGCTGGAGGGTGTTGAAGGCGGTCAGGTAACCGTTCACCCAGCTGCGTACCAGAATGTAGAGGCCCTTGTCCTGGCTGTTCCTGGAATTCATGAAGTCCGTGCAGCTCTGCAGTCCGAGGCCCTTGATCCGGTAGTCGCCGGTCGAGTCCGCCGCCGTTGCAGGCGCGCCGAATGCCAGTGTCGCCAAGATTACGAGTGTCGCCCGCTTCATTGTCTTTCCCCCTCAAGCGGCTGCCGTCAGCCCTTTGCCTAAGCTTCCTGCGGACGGGGACTTCCTGTCCGCGGCTCCCGTTGACCGCCACACTAGCTCCGAGGCGAACGGGCGACAAGAGACCGGAAACTTGGTCGGCGAAAGGGCGGGGCGAGCCGCCGGAAGGCCACGGATTTGGGCCGGCACACGGCTAGATTGCGGTTCCGGCCGAAGCACTACCTCCGTGACATTCCCGTGACAAAGAATGGTGTAAAAGCTCTTAACGGTCGATGCGGCAGAAGTGTAAATCTTGTGAAACAGTGACCGTGGCACAGGCCCCGGCCACCTCGGGCCGAATTCCTTTATCTATCTGAAATTTTCAAACAAATCCCCGAAATCCCCTGCTGAGAGTCGGGCCTCTTCGACTTGGCACGGCACTTGCTGACGAGGGGGTGGGGCTGTGTGCCATGCGCCTACCCCAGGACGCAAGCGACGCCTCGGCGTCGGGCACGGGGGTTAGGCATCGCCCGGCGGTTTTTGGGAGGTGTACGTGCCCTTGTGCAAAACCTGCACGCAAGTATGCGGCAAGTAAGCAAGGAGACTATCATGCAAAGGAAAGCGATCCTCGCGGGCGTGTCCGCGTTTGCGCTTCTGGTTGGAGGCGCCAGCGTGGCTTCGGCCCAGGATTCGGTGACTGCGTCGGTCTATCACGACCTCTTTGGCAACTATGCCGAAGATACAGGCACGACGCGGACCAACAACGTCGAGAACAGCTTCAACGGCGCTTCCGGCATCATCACCATTCAGGAAAACAACGGCAGCAGCAACGACATCGGTGCGTCCAACGCCGTTCAGGTCAACATGGCCTCGAACAACGACCTGAATGCCGATGCCTATGTCGACCAGGCCACCTACGATAACTTCACGGTTTCCGACACCGGTACCCGTGACAACGACATCACGAACAGCTTCAACGGTTCCGCCGGCATCGTTACGGTGCAGCAGAACAACGGCGACAACAACGTGATGGGCGTGGCCACGGCCGTGCACACCCGGGTCAACGAAGGCGTCGACTTCGGCGACGTCGATCAGGAAGTCGTAGTCTACGGTGCTACCGCGTTCCAGTTTGGCCCTGGTCTCTACGAGGGCGTCCTGGACAACGACCAGCTCCGCGACAATGACATCACCGACTCTTTCGTTGACTCCAGCGGCATCGCCAGCGTCCAGCAGAACAACGGCACCGGCAATGCTATCGGCGCGGCCAACAGTGTCGCCGTCGACGTGGGTGGCGTTGACACCGACAACCCCGGCGACCCGGGCAAGAACGTCGATCAGAGCGTTTACGTCACCGGCGAGCTGCTGGGCTCAGTGGTGTTCGATGTGACCTCCGACCGGACCAACTCCATCACGGAAAGCTTCAACGGCTATGACGGCATCGCCAACGTTCAGCAGAACAACGGCGACGTGAACGTCATGGGTATCGGCAACGCCGTGATGGCCAACCTCGGCCTTCCCGATGAGGAGCAGCTGAACAACGACGTCGACCAGAAGGTCCAGGTCGAGGGCTTCATCTACAAGGCCAAGTCCTTCGACGTCGATCTGGCAGGTGACCCGGTCAACGGCGCCCGCGCCAACGACATCACCGGCTCCTTCGGTGGCGCGTCCGGCATCGCCAACGTTCAGCAGAACAACGGCAGCCAGAACATCATGGGCATCGGCAACGCGGTGCAGGCCAACCTGGACAGCGTGGTTGATAACCTGAACGGCGACGACGACGTCGATCAGGTGGCGAACACCGTCGGCGGCGACATCGGCAACAGCGCGCAGTCCCACGCCTTCGGGCTGGACTCGGATGCCGGCTCCCACCGTCGGAACGACATCACCAACTCGTTCAACGGCTTCTCCGGCCTGGCCAACGTTCAGCAGAACAACGGCGACAACAACGTCATCGGTTCTTCCAACGCCGTCGTGGCGACCATCCGCACCGACGACATGGTCGACGATGTCGACGAGTCCTCGGCCAACACCTGGGCCAAGGTCGGCTACAACAGCGCTCGGGACGAGATTCCTGGCGGCGGCAACGACGGAAGCAACCGGCGTAACGAGATCAACGGTTCCTTCAACGGCGCCCAGGGCATCCTCAACGTCCAGCAGAACAACGGCAACAACAACGTCATGGGCATCTCCAACACCGTGACGGCCAACGTCAACAACACCGACGACTCGGCCGACGATGCCTCCACGTACTCGGACGCCACTGCCTACGTCGTGCACAACTTCGCGACGGCCGACGCGTTCGTGGATCGTGACAACGTGCTGGACAACTCGTTCAACAACGTGGCTGGTCTGGTCAACGTCCAGCAGAACAACGGCGACAACAACGCGCTGAACTCGTCCAACGCCGTTGCCGCTTCGCTGAACAACGATCCCGTTGATGGCTTCGGTGGCTTCACCGTCTCGGCTGCTACGCTGAGCGCCACTGTGGCCGGCAACGTCTCGATCATCGATGCGACTGCCGAGGTCGGTGGCTTCAACAACTCCGTCACCAACTCCGGCCAGGGCTTCAGCGGCATCGCCGTGATCCAGCAGAACAACGGCAACAACAACTCCATCCAGTCCTCGAACTCCGTGGTTGCCAACATCGGCAACTTCGCGGGCGGAAACTTCCTGGGTGGTTTGAACCAGTAACGAAGACCAAGTCTTGCCGGTGGGCGGCGAAAAGCCGCCCAACGGTCTCTCTCTCCCGGCCAGCCGTTTCGGCGAAACCGGACTACGTTTGGGGAGTTGGACTAATGAAGAGTTACCTCAAAGAAGCTGCCGTTGCTGGAGCGTTCCTTGCCGCCGCGTTTCTTTCCGGCGGTGCCGTTGCCGGCGATGATCTTTTCGCCAGCCCGGCCGTCACGGCGGACGAGCTCGCGGCGCGCGCCATGGGCCCCGATCCTCTTGCGGTTGTCTATGACGTGGACGTCGAGGACAACGATGTCGACGCCAGCGGCAGCTACAACCGGAACAACGTGTCGGGCAATGCCTTTCGCAATGCCGCCGGCATCATCACAAACATCCAGAACAACGGCCACGCCAACGCGATCAGCGTTCCGATCGGCGTCAGCGTGTCGATCACGCCATAGCCTGTGTAGCCGAAACGGGCCGTGCCGTCAGGGGCACGGCCTCGAAGACCAGACCCCGACATCACGGGGCAGACGAAAGCGAGGGAAGGGCAGGCTATGATTGAGAACGGACGATTGACCTGCGTTGCGGCGAGCCTCGGGGCAGTCATGCTGGTTGCCAGCCTGCTCGGGGAGAAGACGGTGGAAGCCCAGTCGGCGCTGCCGATCTTCAGCGGCAACACCTCGTTCAATGTCGACGTCAAGTCATACAAGGACCAGCGCTTCAAGCGCGTCGTCAAGCAGGAGTACGACTTCAGCTGCGGCGCGGCGGCGGTGGCGACCTTGTTGACCTATCACTACGAGAGGCCCACGACCGAGCAGGTCGTGTTCCAGGAAATGTTCAACCGTGGCGACAAGGAGAAGATCAAGCGTGAAGGCTTCTCCCTGCTCGACATGAAGACCTACCTGGAGACGCACGGCTATCGGGCGGACGGCTACCGCGTGCCCTTGGACAAGCTCATGTCGGCGGACGTGCCGGCCATCGTGCTGACCAACACGCGCGGATATCTGCACTTCGTCGTCGTCAAGGGCGTGACGGCGGACAAGGTTTTGGTGGCCGATCCTGCCCTAGGCAACCGGATCGTCCCCAGAGACGAATTTGAGGCGGTGTGGAACGGCATTGTTTTCGTGATCCTGGACAACTCTGAGATGGCCCAGGCTTTCTTCAATGCCGAGAGGGATTGGCAGGTCAAGGAGAAGGCGCCGATCGGCAACGGCCGGCGCGGCCAGGACCTTGGCTTCTTTACGTTGAACCTGCCCGGTCCGGGTTTCTTCTAAACGGGGACATCTGAGATGACTCAGATCACATCGACCAGGACGGCACTGAAGAGAGCGGCTTTCGCGCTGCTCGCCGGGGCCGTCATCTATGTAGCGCCGCTGGATTGGACCAAGGATGCCATCAGCCGCGTCTTCACTTTTCCCGACGGCTTCGAAGAGCTGGCCCCCGTGCCTGAGCTGGAGCTGGCGGGCATGCGCGGCGGCATGTTGATGCCCAACGGCATGATCCTGAACTTTCGGGTCGAGTTCAAAACGGTGGTCGACGGCGAACTTGTGAACCATCAGTTCTTCGACACCAACGACCTCGAAGGATCGAACCTCAGTCCCGAGTTCTTCGCCAATGGCGGGATCGTCAACAACCTGGTGATCGACTCGAACGGCGAGCTGATCGATTTCGGCGCCGGCACCGCGGACGTCGCGGGTATCATGACCCAGGTTCTGAACGATGCCAGCGGCCTGAACATCGAGCACAGCACGGCGCTTTCGGCGTCGATCGAGAATGCCGGCGCTTTGGCAGATTCGGCACGTGCGAACGCCATCGCTTCGCAGGTGCGCAACTCTTCGCTGCTCTCCATTCGCTGAGCCAAGCGGACGAGACCAGGAAAGAGACCGAGGGGCTGCTCCCGTCCGACGGTCGGGAGCAGCCCCAAGTCTTTTCGGGCCGGGGCCCGATGCGATCGGTGGCCCGCTGCCGACGGCTCGGGTCCCAAGTCCTTACCCCCTCTAGCGCTTCACAACCGCAATGCTGCCCCCTTGGGGGCCTGGTGCCCCCTTCTCGGCGGCTGGCCTAAGGCAGTCGGCTCCCTGTTATCGGTGAGGCGGAACCGGATCGGCCCGTCCCGGCGGCTCCAGCATAGCAGGGGGCGGGCTTTGGTCAGAGGAGAAGCCTGGCGCTCCTCCGGAAGGTACCGGCCGGCCCGGAGCGATGGCCGCGGCGCCCGGAGGCCCGGCCTCGGGCCGGCCGTGTTTCGGCCACGCCAGCCGGCTCGGACAGGAGACGGGGAGGCTGATCGCTGGGGCACCGCCCAGCCCAGCCTCTGACCTCGGGCGAGGTGACCCCGGCTCGGCTGTCTTGGGGCCCTGCGCCCGCTCGGCGGCTGGGCTCTGTGGCCTGACCGCGCCGCAGGATCGATTCTCGAGGGAGGTTTGCTGCAGAAAGGCGGCGGCCGTGACGCTGGAGCGACACGGCCGCAGGCCGAACTCGGGACTTCTTCGGTTGCGGGCCGTCGGCACGGGCCAGCTGGCCCGGAAGCGACTGCCGACCGGGGCCGGCGGTCTAGAAGACGTTGAAGCGGATCGGAACCCTCAGCAACAGGTCGACATCGGGCGCTTCCTCGGTGGCACCGATGCCCACGGACAGGTTGACCGTCGTGTTGTCGGTCACACGGTAGGAGCCGCCGATCAACAGCTTGCCGACGTGGAGATCCGAGTCGTCGACCTTCGAGCCGTCGACTTCGGAGGGGAAGATGACGTCGTGCTGGTAGCCCAGGCTGAAGGAGGCCTCCTCGTTGATCGCAAAGCCGAGACCGAGGCTCATGCGGAAGGCGTCGCCCGGATCGATCTCGACGCTCTCGTTGGAGCCCTGGATCTCCTTGTTCTCCGGGATGTTGAAGAGGTAGCCCAGGGTACCGAAGAAGACGACAGGATCCGAGGGGAAGAGGAAGGTGAAGCTGGGCTCGACCCCCCAGAAGCCGGAGCCGGTCGGCAGCTCATCCTCGAGGCCGTTCTCGTCCAGGTCGATCTCGAAGGGATCCTTGCCGGTTGGCGTCAGGAGCCGCGTGTTGAAGATGACGAAGGGCAGGCCGTTGGATCCGTCCCAGAGCTGGAAATGCGCGCCGACCTCGACGTCGCCCAGGCCATAGCCGTTGGTCGTGGTCGTGACGTCGCCGCTGGCGCCCGTGTTGAGCGGGCGTGCGGTCGTGGAATCCCGCCGGTAGACGAAGGGAACCTTGACGTCGGCTTCGAAGAAATCGGTGATGCCCAGCCTGAAGGTATTGGCCGCCACCAGGACCTCGCGGTCGACCTCGCGCACGTCGATGGCGCCGACCGTGATGGCCGGAATGACGGTGAAGCCGGCCAGAGTCGCGCGGTTCAGGGTCGTCAGGCTGTACTGGATCGAGGGTTCGACGACCAGGGATCCCGGCGGCAGCAGCGCCGACTGGTTGCGCGCCACGGCCGGGAAGTCGACCTGAGGCTGCGGCTCGGTCTGGCCGCCCGGCGCGCCGACGGTCGGCTGCGAGCCCTGGCCGGCCTGTCCGGTCTGTGCTCCGCCCGGCTGCTGGGCCGGCACGTGTCCCGGCGGGCGCTTGGGCGCGTAGGGCCGGTAGACGACATTCGAGTGTTCATCCGGATACTTGTAGTAGTCCGGGTAGTAGTCGAAGTTCAGGCCGACCGCGTGGGCGTTTTCCTCGACCTGCTGCTCCAGGGCCTTGATGCGGTTCTCCTGAAACTCGATCTTCTGCTTCTGCGCCTCGAGGCGCTCCAGCAGCTGTTCGATTTCTTCCTGGATGGCCGAAAGGTTGCCTTCCGGCCGCGGCGTGCCGGAGGTCTCGGCGGGTGCCGAATGAGGAAGGAGCGCCACACAAAGGACCGCTGCAGAGACCGTTGACTTCCAGTGATAGCGACGCGTTGGTGCCGATCGCCTTGCCATTTCTTGTGCCCCCACTTCGTTTCTGCCGACGGTCGATCAATTGGTATGGTTAACTATCGGCGTCCCTACTCTCTTTTTGCAGAGTCGTGGGCCCTTTGCATCCCTGAAATTGGTGGGACCCCTGCGTCGCAAAGTCAGGACAGAGTTGCCTGCAGGGCCTCTTCGCCTTTCTTGGGCTTTCTTGTCTTGCTGGCCTGCGTGGGTCTCAAACCGTGTTTCTCGATCAATCGGTAGAGCGTGACGCGCGACACGCCGAGCTGGCGCGCCGCGGCCGTCATGTTGTGGGCACTCCGCTCCAGGGCCTGGCGCATGAGCAGGCTCTCCACCTGGCACCGGGCCTCCTCGAGCGACAGAAGCGTGCCGTCCGGGTGGAAGGGAACGATCGCGTCCTCCTTCGCCGGCGCGCCGCCAAAGCCGCATTCGATTTCGCCCGGCCGATAGCCGCCCAGGGGCGCCGGCAGGTCCAGCTCCTCGGCGGTGATCTCCTCGGAGTCGGCCATGACTGCCGCACGGCGCAGCCGGCTGATCAGCTCGCGCACGTTGCCGGGCCAGGAATAGGCGCGAATCGCCGCCAGCGCCGAACCGCTCAGGCGCAGCTCCGACATCTTCATCTCGGCCGCGAACTCGCGCAGGAAATAGCTGCACAGCAGGTCGATGTCCTCGCCGCGCTCGCGCAGCGGCGGCAGGTTGATCTCGAGAACGTTCAGCCGGTAGTAGAGGTCTTCGCGAAAACGCCCGGCGCGGACCTCCTCGGCGAGGTTCTTGTTGGTGGCCGCCAGGACCTGCACGTCGACCTTGATCGGCCGCTGGGCGCCGATCCGGTCGATCGTCTTCTCCTG
Source organism: Palythoa mutuki (assembly GCA_027575235.2). Classification (NCBI taxonomy): domain Eukaryota; kingdom Metazoa; phylum Cnidaria; class Anthozoa; order Zoantharia; family Sphenopidae; genus Palythoa; species Palythoa mutuki. The sequence continues at coordinate 3,422 of JAODFW021293594.1, read as the reverse complement.
CAGGAACCGCAGCAGGTTCGCCTGGAGGTCGAGCGGCAGCTCGCCGATCTCGTCCAGGAAGACGGTGCCGCCGGCCGCCGATTCGATCCGGCCGATCTTCCGCTCGTGCGCCCCTGTGAAGGAGCCCCGCTCGTGGCCGAACAGCTCCGAGGCGATCAGGCTCGCCGGAATGCCGCCGCAGTTGATCGGATTGAAGGGGCCGTTGGCGTAGCTGGAGCGTTCGTGGATGGCCTGCGCCACGAGCTCCTTGCCGGTGCCGCTCTCGCCGGCGATCAGCACCGGCGCTTCGTTGGCCGCGAACTTGCGGATCATCTTGAAGACCGAAAGCAGCTCCGGGCTGCTGCCGACCATGACCGGCTCGTCCCGGCGCAGGTCCGCCGGACTGACGATCTCCTTGCGGGGATTGTCGGTGATCGCCTTTCGCAGGGTATCGCGCAGACCGTCGTTTCGGGTGACTTCAGAGAGAAGGAGTTGCGCCAAACGGCGTGAACCCAGCTTCTCGATCGAATCGCGGCTCAGCAGGACGGCACGCGCAGGACTTTCAAGATTGTCTACAGCTGACATGTGTTCCGAGTTGCCCCTCTTGCGCCCGGAGCCGGCGCCAGAATGGGCCGACATCAGGTCCGAAAACGTATGTGCCGTATATGTTTTTTTGACCCGGTGAGGTCGTCGTGTCCCCAGGCCGTGCGATCGACTATCCACCGCTTCGAAGGCGCCTTGATGTGCGCTTCCGCACGGTTCTGTTACCGAAAGGTGGAATGCGACCCCTTATTTCTGCTGACGAATCACCTTGCCCCCTATTTCAGGAGTTTTCAAGATGTGTTCGCGGTGTTTGCATGACAAATGCGTCATTTTTGGAGTAGGCAACGCACATCAATTTGGACAAGACGGAATATTTTCTGGGAATACCCTAAATGAGGGATGACTATAGATCGGACCTTTGTTCAGTTACCTTACGAGAACTCCTATCCTGTGATTCTCGCCTTAAAATTGTCATAGAATGACTTGAGGAGGCGAGCTGGGTCGCATTTATGACTCAGCCCGGTGACCCATGAGATTTCGCCCGGAGAGGCCGGTTTCTTCCTCTCCGGATCTAGATCGAGATGACGATCCTGCCGCCCGGATTGGAGCTCATGGTCCGGTTGCCGCGCGGGTCGCGTGCGTCGACCTTGAGGGGCCCCTTGGCGGAGAACTCGCAGGTCACGCGATCGGCGTCGAAGGTCAGGACCAAGGGCGCCGTGCCGCTATGGTCCTCGACCGTCTCGACACCGTCCCTGATCAGCCGGCAGGTCGCGACAAAGGCGGTGCCGGGCGAGGGCGATGAGATGGCAAACTGGAAACTTCCGGGAGTCCGGCCGTCGGCTCCGGCGGCGGCCGTCGTGGAGGTCAGCGCGGCTGCGAGCAGGATGGAGCGCATTGCGGCCGTTACCTCCGGTCACTCTGACGTGTGAGTCCGACTCTGCCCCAAGCGCCTGACCGTTGCAATGGCGGCAGGCCCGATCTCCGGTCGCTTGGCGCCCAGGCGCGGCCGCCGGAGTCCGCCGCCGCTGTTGCGGTTCGGCGAAGGGCCTCGGGGCAAGTCTGTCTCCCTTGGAGGCGCGTGCCGGCGGTGGCCGCACGCGGCGGCGATTCTGCTGTAGTCTTGAGCGCTTCAACGAAGCCAGCGGAGAAGAGCCATGGCCGAGGGAGAGAACGGTCAGCCGGTGGAGAACCAGGCGCCGCCGCTGGAGGCGTTCAATCTCTTCGACAGCGACCTCTGCCTGAAGGAGGCGGCAGAGGCCTGCGGTGCCGACGGCAGCAGGGCGGCGCGTCTCGGCCGCCTCGGTGCCAGGCTGGGAAGCGCCGAGGTCCTGGACTGGGGCCGGCAGGCCAACCGCAACCCGCCCGAGCTCAAGACTCACGACCGCTACGGCCGTCGCATCAACGAAGTGGAGTTCCATCCGGCCTGGCACGAGCTCATGGCGCTGGGCATGGCGGCCGAGATCCATGCCCGGCCCTGGAACGACGAGTCGGCCGGCAGCCACGTGGAGCGCTCGGCGGGGCTCTTCATGCTGGCCCAGGTCGAATCGGGGGTCTGCTGCCCCCTGTCCATGACCTTCGCCGGCCTGCCCACCCTGCGGCGCCAGCCGGAGCTGGCGGCCGAGTGGGAACCGCGCCTGCGCGCGCAGGACTACGACCGGCGCAGCCTGCCCGCCGACCAGAAGAGCGCGGCGACCCTGGGCATGGCCCTGACCGAGAAGCAGGGCGGCTCCGACCTGCGCGCCAACGTCACCAGGGCCGAGCCCTGCGGCCCGGGCGGACCCGGAGAGGCCTACCGCCTGAGCGGCCACAAGTGGTTCTTCTCCGCGCCCATGAGCGACGCCTTCCTGACGCTGGCCTACAGCGCCGGCGGGCTCAGCTGCTTCCTGGTGCCCCGCTGGCTGCCGGACGGCGAACGCAACCGCTTCGCCCTCCTTCGCCTCAAGGACAAGCTCGGCAACCGCTCCAACGCCTCCAGCGAGATCGAGTACGAGGACACCTGGGCCCGCATGGTGGGGGAGGAGGGGCGCGGCGTGCGCAGCATCATCGACATGGTGCAGCACACGCGCCTGGACTCCGCGACCGCCTCCGCCGGCCTGATGCGCCAGGCCCTGGCCCAGGCGGTGCACCACGCCCGCCACCGACGGGCCTTCCAGCGCCGTCTGGTCGACCAGCCGCTGATGGAGAACCTGCTGGCGGACCTCGCGCTCGAGTCCGAGGCTGCCACCTGGCTGGTCCTCAGGATCGCCGCGGCCTTCGACAAAGGGCGGGACGATCCGGCCGAACGGGCCTTCGCCAGGGTGGCGACGGCGCTGGCCAAGTTCTGGGTCTGCCGGCGCGCGCCCGGCTTTGTCTTCGAGGCCCTCGAGTGTCTCGGCGGCAACGGCTACATCGAGGAGTCAATCCTGCCCCGGCTCTACCGCGAGGCGCCGGTCAACTCCGTCTGGGAGGGCTGCGGCAATGTCATCTGCCTCGACGTGCTGCGTGCCTTCGCCAAGGACCGTGACGCGCTGGACGCCCTGATGGCTGAGATCGGGCGGTCCAAGGGGTTGGATCCGGCCCTGGACCGCCGGATCGACGCGCTCGGCGCCGTGATCGCCAAACCCGCCGCGCTGGAGCCCCAGGCCCGCGGGCTGGTCGAGTCCCTGGCCCTGGTCCTGCAGGCCGGCCTGCTGCTGGACCGTGCTGCGCCGGCGGTGGCCGAGGCCTTCTGCCGCAGCCGGCTGGAGCCGCGCGACGCGCTCGGCTACGGCACCTTGTCGCCGCTGCCGGGCCTGGCCGAGCTTGTCGAACGTGCGGCGCCGCGCGCCTAGCAGGCTGCTGAAGAACTCGCTCGCGGGGATTGCGTGGATGTGATTCTCTGATCCGGTGGAAGGACGGATTGGAGGCGGAGATGCGCGGCG